>JAHZND010002784.1:0-13998 GCA_027744115.1 Acrocyrtus sp. NNG-2020
AAACGAGAATTACTCGGACTATTCGCTCCAGCTCTTTAAAAAGTGAGACGCCTTTAGGATACACACACACACACACGAAGAAAACTACCCGACTCCTGTTTATCCTGGACAGCACAAAAGAGAAAAAAGGTAGTTACCGGGGAAAGTACCTTAAATTGTCAAGCTGAACTCTTTTGAAAGAGAAATTCCAGGAAAAAGTAAAAATGTCACGTGGGAAAGGAATTGCTGCCTAGAAAATAAGTCAAAGGTAAAAGAGCAGATTCCTATGGAAGGATGCAGGTCTTAAACAATCTTTTTTTTACTGTTTTCAGTGAAGTAATTTGAGAAAAAAAGTGGACGGCAGATGGGATTCTTTTTTTTCGCTCTTTTATTACTTCCACTTCCACTTTAGGTAGTTTAAGAAATTCTGGGTTCCGGGGTGTGCGTGAACTGTAGGTCAATTAACAAGACAATAAATAACCTTAATTAGTGCGGGTGAATGTAGGGAAGGAAGTGTGAAAAAATGTGCATTTATGCCTATGCCTATGCACAATACCGCCGGAAACTCTACCCAGACTAACCCTCTAATCCCACTTGGTTCGGAGCTACTACGGGGTTCGTATGTCGTGACAACTCCACGAGGGAGGTGGGATACGGCATCCTTACTTGTGGAGATTTCCCTCCTCTACAAGACACAAGATGGTAAATAAACGGGGAAAGACTACAATAATCCGCAGAGGATTCCGCAGCTGGGCTGCTATCATCCACCCCAAACAATACATGCTTCCCCATACATGTCTTAAAACCTAGTTTTTGCGAAAGATCACCCGCTATTTTACAATTTTACCGGGCTCCCGCGAAAATCGCTAAATATGTAAATGGAGAATTTCAGATTTCAATGTATCCATGAATATTGCGCAATAATTAAAATTTTCTCGAAGACAGTATCATCCAAGGTGTGAGTGAGTAGACGTTTCTGAGATGCGCGTGAAAAGAACATGATTTAGTACACTTAATCTTATACATTTATTATTTTCTCTTCGCCTCGTTTCATGAATTTTTTAGTAGCACTACTACACACGATCATTCCAAACAGCATAAAACTGCATGAAAAATAAAAGGGATTTTTTTAAAAAAAGGCGCATCGCATACAACACATNATTTTTTTTTTAAAAAAGGCGCATCGCATACAACACATATTACGAGTGCCTAGTGGCTACTAATCGTAAGCATATAAGGACGTGAGCGAATTTCCAGATAGAATAGGCTATGGCTATCCACACAGCTACAAAAATCGCCTGCATCATCGCCTAGTAATTCTTTCACGATGCCGCTTCCATTCCAAAATTCCAATGTAAAAACTGGAAGCTGCACACTGAGCTGAATATGAATGTTATTTTTTTTGCTATGAGGAAACTCAACTAGTAATAGTTTTAGGTTGGGGATATAGGTCACACCAAAAAACACGAGGATATCGCAGCATCAGAGAGAAAATTTTGAAAATATATATTTTTTTGCAGAGCACAATGATGGCACTGTGTTGGGTGCGGTATTGTAAAACATTGATAAAAAGTGCAGAGCAAAAAGGCGAGCTGTGAGCTTCGAGCTGATGCAAAACGGCCAAATAAGTTCTTATATGGACGAAGTCGAAGGTAATCCTTGATTAGCCTGTTATTGGAGCTAACTCATTATGAATTCGCGAACGTAATATGTTTCATCTCTTTACATGTAAGCTGCCGCTCCATTTCTTCCTTTTACTGCTCTTCCAACTATACCTATTTGCCTTTTGGTATTGGTATCTACATACGGAAGTATGGAATAAGCTGGCCCATCGTTGATATTATTTGCGATATCCGTTTTCATGGCATTTTTATCCTTGATTAAAATGAAATAAGTTTTTCCTATCTGGAATAAAAGCAACTTTTATTTTACTTACCGAACAACTTTAGGTGGCTTGAAGGCTCTTTGGATACTCCCTTCTCTGAGGTCACCATCACAGACAGTTCCTCCTCTGTTGAGTAGGAAATCAATAGAAATGAAAGGGAAAGAAGTATTACTCTTTATTCAACAAAACATACAAAACTTACTCAAGCGCATATTTAGCAGAAACACGAATATACAACTACAGCATATTACATATATTTTTATGCTGGAATTATTGTAAAAAGATCATGTCGTAAATTTTCCTCCTCAATGTTTATCTCAAATTATCTAGGTGCGCGTTTCCATTTGTGGAATTAAACCGTTATCGAAAGGCGCATAGAGAACTAGCCAAGGTAAAATATGAAATTGTGTATACATTTTTATCCTAAAAAATAATATTTTTTTGTGTGATGAGTCCTCGTATACAAAGTACCCACTTTCACTTAGCACTACTACTGTCTGCTAGTCGGTAGACGGTGGTAGCAGTATAATAAAAAAAGTCTGAGTTTTTCTGTTAAAAAAAGTAATCTACAAATGTTCTGCATGAAAAGAGCGATACGGTATATCTGCACAGCTATACGAGGAAACTGAGGAAAAGTGGTTCCTTATGCCAAAAAAATAACACGCACTTTACTTTCCCTCTACGAAAAAAAGGCTTACTTTTTTTGGGTACAGTGAAATGAGAGGAGGAGGATGTGGTAAGGATACAAAAATTCCAAGATAGATTTCTACTAAATAAAATGAGAGAAACTACGGTATTAACATGGTACAGCAATAAAAGTGAATTGCATTGTCTGTAATATCCATACATGACTCAAATTGGATCACTAATGTGGAAAGAAATAGGAGGGGAAATGCTAAGGCTATCACTCACTGCCTGAAAAAAAAACAGTTTTATAGCGCATCCTTTATTTTTCCATACACACCTACTACTGCATGGATGAGCGACATATATTATCTAAGAATGGCATGCAATTTTGAAGCAAAAAAACGAAATTATCATTACCAGAATTCTGTCGACTCCCATTCTGGCTCCCGTCGCCAACAACGGCATGAACACAACAGTCACTACAGTAGCTACACAGATACATACAGCCAGTCCTCGTTAGTTACATTCTTTTTTTTTGGAAAAAAATTATGCATGTCTCTGCCTGTTCAGCTTTAAGCCTTTTAATTTGGAGACATGTGCACACAGTAATCCTTTACAGTTTGCAATCTATGCGAAAAAGTAGTTTTTGCAACAGTGATCGCAAACAAATGAAGTACAAAGTGAAGCTCAAGAGTAGAGGAATGGAGCAATCACACCGAGATTTTTTAATAAAACATTCGATAAAAAAAAGATTTTTTTGGGCGAGTAATGAGGAGCAGAATGTGTACTTGACAAGAAATGACAATATCTCTCTTTTTTGCTCATTTCACATGATGGTGGCTTTGTGCTAAAGAGGAAATGAGCAGTTTTCCCTCCCAATAATACAATAGTCAGGAGAAAAGACAAAAGGATGAGAAAAAAACGTTATTGCGCTGAGGTTGCGGGTTTATATGCAACTGACTATTTGTCCATAAATCTCTTCACCTGTGTATGTGTCAGTTGACATCTTTTTTCCATTTCCGTTCAGCCTTCTCAAAAGGAATACTAATATGGAAGGGGTCCCTGGCAAGGAAATCAGAGAGCCTGTCACAAAGTAAATGTCCTGCACGCTCGGGCTCAAGCTTTTACTTTTTTCTTTTTCTCCGCGCGTATACTTTGTTGTAAAAGCGAAATACTTTTTTTATGAGCGGAAACTCTACTGACTTTAGCTCATTCGCATTCACAGAAGGAATAAAACAAGTGTTTTTATATTTCCCAATTCACCTTCACTTCGTAGCTTGATGAAGATAGATGAAATGCAATTTTGAAAGCCATTTCTCCATCCTTTGATTTATCTTAAAAGAAAAAAGCGGATGCTTTTGCAGACCTTGAATGGTATGGATGCGGCAGGAGGAGTGCGATCTGCGATGTGAGACCTATGAGTGAGCAGCATTCTAAAATTGTAGTAAACTCAGGTGGAAAATAAATTCGTTCATCTTTTTTTATAATCCCATGCGTACACACACACTCGAAAAGCTGTGTTTCCAGCTAGATAAAAAAATAAAATTACGTGTGCTTACGCCTTGCCAAGTAAAAAAAATTGAATGCTGTTAGCGTACACTCTATCCTTCCAGGTGAATGAGATCGAAGAAATATCCAGCCAACTTTGTTTTACAACAAGTCTACTACATTTTTATGCGAATGTTGTACTCCAAAAAACATATGGGCAGAAATGGCAGAATGAGTATATTATTTTACGTTTTTCCTCCTTTCGCTGGAGGAAGCCACGATAATGACATTAAATTGACTGGGAACAGAGTTTACTCGAGCGATTCTCAGAGGTAAGACAGCCTAACTAGCAAACTAGCTCGTGAACTTGAAACGAGACAAAAGAAAACGAGACAACGTCATGTTGCTCCCACTCCCACCCGCCTCCTACCACTTCACAAAACCGTCAACCTTCTCAATCTTCAGCTCACCCAAGTTTTTTAAAAAAGTTTTTTATCTGATTATTCCACGAGAGAACACGGATTTATTGTCGCCGATTCATAGACGCTAAGTCGTCTACGTGCTGGCTAAAATTGTAAATGGCAACTGCAGTTTTTTACTGCACATCCAACATCCAAAAATAAAAGTTCCAAAAACGGAGCTTACTACTTCCGTCTTCTTTCACGCGTACGGCGTAACATGAACTTTATTTTTTTTCTTTGGAGGACACGGCTGGAGAAATAAACGGAGGAAGCGGGAAGAGAGAGGCGCACAGTGTGCACATCTAAAAATAAAAATATTTCGTTTTATTCCATTTTTACTCCGCTTTTATTTAAATGCTTTTATCTCACTGTCTCGCCGTTTTCCAAAATATAAAAATCATCCAGGCATGCAGCTTACTCTGTTGCAGACACACAATTTACGCTCCCTTTTCTCTACCTATTTTACATGCTAAAATTGGACAGTTTCATTTCAACTACAAAAATATTAAAATACATGACCATATGAGAAAGGGAAAAACTAATCTGCTAGCCACGCTCTGTTTGGAGAAGCTCGTATCGCTTCAGCGCAAACATTAGCGTATCTTTTGTACACCTTTCATGCGGCATTAGTTTCCCAGTGAAGGGGGTAATATGTCCTTTCTAAATATTTAATAGTTTTATCCGTCCATATGAAAATGAAAGGAAAACGAGTCTGCAACTCTCAATAAGATATAGTCACATCCCAGTTTTTTTTATAATGTGCTGAGTGAATGAGCACTTCCCATTACTTTCAATGCTTGGAGAAAAGCGAGAGGAAGAATGCTTTTTTTGGATTACGTCATATGTGGTGGGATGATGAGCTTGTCTTTATTTTTGCTTGTCTAAGGCAAAAAAAAATTCTCTCGTTTTTTCTCTCTCCGTCAGCTCGCTGAGAAGACGCTGTGAGGATGACTGCTGCTATCATGCACTCACCATAATATCAGATAAAACTCGCCAAAAATTTATTCTTCAAGTTTGAAGCCGGTGAGAGTCCCATTCTCCTCTGCTAATATTTGCTCTTCCTTTTATGAGAAGAGAGTGAGAGTGATAACATAAAATTATGTGATGGACTTTTAATACGCAAAATACCTCATCAACTTTTCATTCGAGGAGAGCATATTTCTGCTGAGTAGTCTTGCAAAAATCCTTAAAATGCTATTTTTAATTGAAGCCCTACTAAAATATGAATGCCTCTTCAAAGAGAGGACCAGAAATACTGTTTTAAAAAAAAGTTTACAGACAGAGTTCAGAGTAGACAGACACACACACACGCACTCCAAAATAAACTATTTAGATTTCCGTGAGTATACTACCTCATCAAAAATAAATCTCAACGAGTGACACAAGGGCAAAAGCTGAAATAAAAAAAACTTTTTATTACAACTTTACTTTTATTTAGGACAAGTGGAGGGAGTCTAAGTCGTCTGAGTGTGTGCGTCTGCCACTGAAGTTAATTCGTTTTTTTAGGCAAGCCACAGCTACAGGAACAAGTATGATTGCCCTCATATCTCAAATTCCACTCGTCACTCAACAAAGACTTTTCAGAGAGGAGAGTGAGGTGTGAGAAGAGCTCTCTGTTTTCCCAGTGTCAAATACACTTCCTCATTCTAGCACACACAACGAGTAAAAAAACTATCGCATAAATTCCAAATGATGGTATATGGCACTGTGTACAATGTCAGTTTTTTTACATGCATTTCATTAGTGAGCGGCAGTGTAATATAATATTACTTCTACAAACATATTTTTTCATATAAAGGACGGATAATGTGGATTACGATGTTTGGGCTTTATAGCACTCTCGACGACTTACTTCATCATCTCATCATGCGAAGCGTAAGAAGAGGAACTTGACTGTCACACTCTGGCATGGGTAACAAGACACCGACGACGTTGAGGATGAAGACACCGCAGAAGATCGTGGAGTCGAGGGCAAATCAACTTTCATTTTTTTTATTAGCACTTCTTCTTTATCGCATCCTCGTATAACAAGCCTAACTCTGTTTTATGAGAGAAAATAAGCAAAAATATAATATTTTTATGTATGGCTTAGCTCGTCTTCCCTCTCATTATCGCACACTCAACTAACTCTTTCCAGAACCCTGACACTTCTTTTTTTATTATTTCCAAATGCAAAAACATGCAGCTTCTCATATCCCTCTCATATATTTTTTTCCACTTTTCTGTCCTTCCACTCGTTCTCGTCGTCCTCGTCCTCTCTCTCTCACACAGCCACTAAAAGCCGTCCAAAAAGCTACATTTATGCCTCAGGAGTAGTGAAATTGATACATCCTCAGAATAATGGAGGAATTTGCGAATATACAAAAAACAAAAAAAGTAACTTAAATCTCCCAAACTACCATCTCGTGAATGGGAGGATGTTTAGCTGTTTCTGCACTCGCTTCACTCCCACCTCCCTTTCCATATTATAATCCGGCGAGATTATTTTAATTTCCGGGTGAGCTCCAAAACCCCCTCCTTTTTGACACGGTGTCACACAAAACGAGAAAACGGCACAGTTACAAGATGTACTCTTCCTTTTCATTACAGCTGCGGTGGAGCACTTTTTTTTAGCTTTGGCGCATCTTCTGTCCCAAGGAGAATACGAAGAAAAGAAAAATATCTTTTTTTTTACTTTCTTTCAAAACATAACATTATTATTTCACGCTGTTCCTCCACTGCTGGTTCCCGTTGCTCCCAGTTTGCTCAAACAATTCATCTCTCTCCTTCTCCCCTTTTCCTCTCTCTTGTCACTAAAAAACGAGCGGGGCTGCAGTTTTCTCCCGGAATGTAGAAAAGTTGCTTACTTCAAAAACTTTAAATAAGTAAAGAGGGACTTGCCACACCAAACAAAAGCTATTTTTTAGCTATAACTTTTTTTACCATATACAAATACAATCCTACGAGCACTCACAAGATGAAATAGGCAAGAAAAAAAGTTATTTTTTGTAAGTGGAACGACTACTAAATTCTTCTGGCAGATACACATGGTCCTTTCTCATTCCCGTTCGCACTCACAGTGCAATTTCTCCGCTGGAAAAATAGAAATGGAGGAGTGTCCGTAAAGCAGCGCGGCGGCGGTTTGTTCTCTCCGCTATGCGAGAATGAAAATCTCGGATAAAAATAGAACACGGAAAAACGCGTTATCTGAGAATATATTGCCTATAGTCCAGGAGAGAAACGGCAGTGTCCTTACATCTGTTTTTAGGTATAGAATAGCTAGCACGCTCTAAAAAGATGTGTTATTTTAGGCACAGAATAATAAAAAAAATTGGCCATGCTATGCCATAAGGAAGGAATAAAAAATATAGCGGCTCGCCTCCAGCGCCAGCAAAAAAAATATATATTTTATCGTACCGTGACTATTTTCTACTGCCAACTCTCCCCATAAAAAGCTATCTTTCTTCGCAGAACACGAAGAAACTAGCCTTACAGTGCACACACATGTATCATAATCACTTCACCCCTTTTTTATCATTTTCTTGGCTATCTGGAAGTAAAAAAACGCCGAACTTAGGTATCCACCCGAGCCGGGCTACACTTACAAAAGCCAAAGAAAAAAAAGGTAATAGTCGAGGAAAAAGAGGAAGATTGCGATATTTGCGAATGATCTAAAGTGCACAATAGCACCGCGTGCACACCGTCACCGTGCCTATAGAANAGGTATCCACCCGAGCCGGGCTACACTTACAAAAGCCAAAGAAAAAAAAGGTAATAGTCGAGGAAAAAGAGGAAGATTGCGATATTTGCGAATGATCTAAAGTGCACAATAGCACCGCGTGCACACCGTCACCGTGCCTATAGAAAAAAAAGTTTTCTTTCAATTTCCCCAACTTTTCCCACCCCTACAAGAATAAAAAAAACTTTTTTTGCTGGCAGAGGAATGCCCATTATTTTTTCCCTTTCTCTTCCCGTGTGAATGAAGCGTGGCGGTGTGTGTGCGTGAACTTTGACAGAAAAGAGGGATAAAGTTGGCTCGAATGTTTATCGGAAAAGGAAGATTAAAATGGAGCACCGCTGCGATGGTAGACCTTTCACTTCCGAAAAAATATTTTTAATGGGGGCTAGTGTAAAAAATGTAGTAGGTAGGTATGTAATTTAGGTCCAATAAAAAATTGCGAGGATGACCACCGCACCACCGTTACATCTCAGTTTGCCAGCTTGGACCGCAAACTAATGTCAACAGAAGAGAAGTGGTGATTGTGTAGCAGTAGCACATGCACAGAAAAGTCCCTTCCTGAGAAATGGAAAGTGAGCAGGTCGTCGTTGAGCCAGAGACTGGGGAAGTAAGGCACGAGAGCAAAAGTGGTAAGTAAGTGGAGGAGAGAAACGCCAGCACAAAGTGACTTCTGTTTGGGGTAGCCGTAGCCCATACGATGCAAAAAATGGAGCCTTTTTTAGCACTTAAAAAATTCAGTATTGGTAGTTGCAGTGTGGTGAAATCACTCTACTCACTAGTCACACCAGAAGAACCGAGTAAATGAATGGGTACACAAAAAAAGGGAAAAACCAACTTTGAGCAGAAGGAGCAGGAAGCACATAGCAAAAAGTCAAAAGGGACGCGAGGAACACGGCTCACATACGCGACGAATGACTACAAAAATGTAGAAAAAAAATTGTTCTGCAACTTTATACAAGCACCACACACATACAGCTTCCACTTTAGGCTAAGAAAAGAAGATGAAAAAGGAGACGAATTTAACTTAAGTATTACTACTCCTCTTTAAACTTACGACGACTGGAAGGAAAAAGATGGAAAGAGTGAGAATTGTGGAGTGTGGGTAAAAAAGCACGAGAAGTAGTAAAAAGGTAGAGCTCCCACGTCAACACAGCTCTCAACAAACCTTAGCAGAAGCGCTTCACTCTTCCCTCTCTGGAGCAGAAATTTTTTTCTCTTCTTCCTTCCTACATAAATTCGTTTTTTTTCTGGGTTAGCCTTCCACAAAGAAAATAAATGTGCAGATCTACATATTTTCATTTGTAGGGATGTAGTGACTAGTGACTGGTGACTACACTTTTTTAGCTTAACTCATGCATATAGCGGCACACCAACGCAACGCTTATTCACACGCGGAGAGCGTTGGAAAATACAACAAAAAAAGGAAAAAGAGAACCGATGAATAACCAGCAGCATGCTGCTAATGCCGACATTTTATTTTGAAAGGGAAATGAAATGTGTGCCGAGTTTTTTTAGTTGATGCGAAGTCAGCTAGTCAGCCAATCCAAAATAAAAATTTTCTTGGAGTCCCTTCCGCAACAAATATTATTTTGGGCTTTTAATATTAACCGGGTAAATCCACATATTTGGGAGATTGAAAGAACAAAAAAGGAGCTGAAAAAGTTGGGCTAAACAATGCATATTGTTATAAATTTTGCATTTCTTATTGAAAGAGGAGTTCCTAAAAATGTATGGCATGTTGAATGTGTGTGTGGGTCCCTTGTGTCTTTCATGAAAAAGTTTTGGGCTTCCTGCCCGAATAGAAAATAGGGCAGTGGAAAGTTTGCAAGTTTTTCTCCAGTACTGAAATATTGTATTTTTTATCTGATAGCTTCCTATCACATTCGAAAGAAAACTCATACTTTGCGCTCGCCTTTCATACAGGAAAAAGTACCTATTTTATACTATTAGGTTGAATGGAAGAGGAAGGAAATGATAAGGAAGGGCAGAATTTTGTGCTCTGTGGAGATCCGTCTTGAGCTTATTAACATGAGATGGAATCTTTGGATCTCGCTCAGCCTTCTTAGCAAATCCCCTTTGTGTCTTTCATACCTGCTTCCGATCGGAATGAAAATCTGCAGTTGTCCCAGCACTCCAAAAACGCGCTGTTTTCAGCTTGTTTCCAGCTGAGGTAAGAAAGTTCCTTACGAGCACTCCAACTCCAGCTTTCATCTGGAAGCCATTCAGGAAGGAATTATTACGGCTTTGAGAAAACGTCGGAAACTTCTTTTCTCCGGAGCAGATTAATACTACGAAAGATGATGATGTTTCAGAGGGAGCCTGCAAGCACTTTTTTTTGTTTCTCTTCCGATTTTCAGGAGGGCACCGATCAGGTGCTTCTCCATTACACGAATTAAATTCTCGAAACCCGAAAAAAAATACTCTTTCATCTTCCGTCCACCTCCTCCACCCTGTCACGCCAACTTCTTCAATTATCAGATTTCTTTATTGTACTCCTTTACAAAGCAAAACTGAAATGTATTTCTAAGAAGAATTGAGCAAGAAGAAATGGATGTCCGCGCGAGAATAGAAAAAAAATTGTCAGAAAATGTGTCTGAGCCATTATTTACTGACACCATATGCGCAAACCTCGCCACTCGGCAGGATTGTGCTGTCCTGTCACCATTGCGGGGAAATAAAAGAAGGAAATATGGAATCCATAACTTTCTCAACAATAACCAAACCACAGAAACGTTAGCGGAGAAAAGTAGCCCGTCTTTTTTATCTCCTTTTGCCAGTGCCTTCTCCTTTCTCCCGAGTGGTATGTGGAATGCACTACCGGGCACAAAAAAAAGAAAAGTACCTATCTGCTTACCTGATCCTAAACAGGAGACTGAAAGTTAATCCTTTGACTTGACTTTCTGACTCAGGGACCATAAACGGAAAAAATAAGACAGTTCCACACTCATTCAGGATCAGGACAATGCAGTTTTCAGAGTGGAAAAGTGTACGGCTTACGTAGGTGAAGACGCCGAAAAAAAGCACCCCGTCTAAACATCACCCACTTACAAGGTAAGCTTTACAAAGGAGCTGAACAAAAAAATGTCCCTTGTAACAACAGATCACGAGAAAATTGAAGACGAAATGGAGCCATCATACCTATCTATACACCTTCACTTATTTTTTTACGGAAATGTGAAAGAAAAATCTGCTGGAAAAGGAGAAAAGAAAAAAAATCTCTCCTTTTTTCTCTGTGAACACTCAAGTGTCTCAATATTTGTACTTGACTAATGGCTCTTCAGCAGTCACAAGCGCGTTGTGTTGGGGCTAGCTGAAAAAAACGAAGAAAAGTATCAAGAGCAGTAGGACTAGTAGGAACACAACAGATATCACAATATCGCAGTCTCCCATGACAGGTGCTCTGGTATGAGACTATGCTACCTTTCCAGATAATGACTGACGACTTAAGTGAGCGAAAAAGAATCACATGGGCACCTTCCCACTTGCTAAATTTTATAATGTTTACTTTTGTAAAAAAAATAAGTAGCGGAAATGGGCGCTTACCGGGGCGGACAGAGAAATAGTAATAATAAAAACATAAACACAACGCGTTCTTATTTCCGGGAGAATTCACTAAAAAGGACACAGTCACAGCGACATATACAAAATGATATTTTTGTAGGCTGTGTGCATTTAACCTGACTACTAAAGCCAGCTTACACATTTCCAATTACTTTTATCGAGCAAGCGGGAGAAAAAAGTGAGTTGATGTGCTTCCGCGGTTTTCTGCGTGAGAGTTTATTTAGGAGGATGAATGCGCTCCAGGAATTTGGGAGCACGTTCCCACGTAGGGAAATGAACTGAGAGCAACAAGATAAAAAAGAATTGGACTCCTCACGAAACACAATATGACAACTTGAACGGTTTGTGCTTGCCTGCCTGTTAGCTAAAAAAAAATTTGTGAGCTCGTCTACTTCATTCTTTCATTTTTTTCTATTCTGGAGAAAGACAGAAAGGCAACGAAGATCCAGCCAACGACCAAGCTGGAACTCAGACTGTGCGGAGACAGCAACTCCCCTTTATACGTACAAAATTTTTCGGCAATGGTGTGTTTCGAGGAGTGATACGAGATGGGAAGAAGGTTAACAATGCGCTGCTATCTCTCTCCTTCTCTTCCTCATGACTTTAAGCTGGAGAAAAGCAACAAGAAAAAATAAGTAGGATATGTATGCGTACTCCAGTGCTCGTCCTCACTCACCTGCCGTTCCTATCCCACTTCCTCTCGTTTTCCAGTTTTTCACTATCACATGAAATCTGGAAGGATAGCACACAATACGAGGAGAAAGTGAGAGTGCAGGGGCAGCTCACAAAAGAATGTACACAATGCTGGAGGAGCACCACCACCACCACCGTCACACATTCACTTCTAATGGACCATACTCACAAAAGAATGTACACAATGCTGGAGGAGCATCACCACCACCACCGTCACACATTCACTTCTAATGGACCATGTTTCCATGTGCCTCAGTGTCTCGCTAAGAGACCAACTTTTTTTTTCTTTCTTTGGAGGAGTAGTGAGAAGCTTGAACAATTCACGGGAATTTTTTTATTTCTTCTTCCCATCACTGAGAATGACAACAATGTGGAAAGTGGTCACTTCCTCTCTCCACGCAGTGAGTAATGGAGTGAGAGCGTGACTATTGTGAGGGAAAGGAAAAAAGTTTTTCTCCTTTATTATTCCTTGCGCTATATACGCAGGGAAAACTCCACTTTTTCCTCTTTTCATTTGTAATGTGCCAC
The DNA here is from genome assembly GCA_027744115.1 of Acrocyrtus sp. NNG-2020. NCBI lineage: Eukaryota > Metazoa > Arthropoda > Collembola > Entomobryomorpha > Entomobryidae > Acrocyrtus > Acrocyrtus sp. NNG-2020. The sequence continues at coordinate 12,941 of JAHZND010002784.1, forward strand.
GCCTGGCTTAACTAATTTTATTCGGTGACCTAAATAAAAACGACTGTTCCTTTTTTTCGTACATTTCCTTGATTAAAAATCTCAGGGGAGGAAGATGCTCACCTTCATCCCTGAAAAACGAAAAGGCAAATTTGAATGAATTTTTTTTGCTACACTGAATCACCCAGCCTCTGATGTGATTAGAGAAGACCAAGACGGAGTACTCGTCCCTTACTCCTGCAGAAAACAGGAAGACGACTTAATTAGCTTTGCCTTCAAATAAAAATTGCGTCATTGATCACAGTTCCAGAGAGAGAGAGAGAGAGAGAGAGGAAATATCGGAGTGAAAAAATAATTCAGCAAGTGTCTAAATTATTTATACATAGCAATTTATACAGCTTACACATCCCATTTTCTTGCAATGTGAGCAGAGCATATATATAATGCACGGGTATAAGATTATTCGTAGAGGAACGTGGGGTGTAGTGCACACCCCGAAAAGAAATAGAAAACCTCGCCATAATAAAGAATGATGAATGGAAAGACTATTCAGGGCTACATTATCTTAGGGAAACCGTTTACAGATTGCCCCACCACGACGCCTCCCTGCTCTATGCTCTCCGGCAGAAGGAATATAGCACATTGTGCCAATAGATGAGATGAGTGAGCGTGCAATAACTTTAGTTTCCTCACAGTAACAAATTATTCGCAAGGAAAGTTGAGAGTAATGGAGCAAATTCAACTGGCAAAAATTACTTTGCCCAGTGGTGAAATTTTTTTTCTCTCTTCTTCTCATGTCTTTTCTCTTTTTGGGAGGGAATAGTCACGGCCAAAAGGGTTTTCCCTTCTTCGACTAGTAATTGCAGAGAGAGAGCTTCAGAAAAGAGAAAACGAATGGGAAAATGCCGAAACTATTTTTCTCTTCAAGTTCTCTCTTCTTTCAGCAATTTTTGGACATGGCTATGAAAAAGCTGGCGAATAGGTTTGCAGTTCCATAGCCCAAAATCACGTGCTGGAGAAATGAGGATATTGCAAGTCTTTTGTGCAGCTGGAGACCATCCACAATCCACAGCCGCATC
>JAHZND010002785.1:0-15794 GCA_027744115.1 Acrocyrtus sp. NNG-2020
CTGTTGATACAATGGCTATTCACTCGGATAAAATTGCATGAGCTTTGTTAGTAAATGAAAAAAAAAATTGCAAGAACTTCCTTTCAGTCTATGATGCCCAGTGGGTAGGTATCATTGAAAATAGATTAGGTAAGATTATATCCTTCAAAGATAAGTCCACAGGTTCGCAAATGAATTTTCTTGTCCTCTCCACCAATCTTTGTGGGAAAGGCGAAGGATTTTTGCGTTGTACTTAACTTGTGTGCCACAAACTTGATATAGATTGCTGTTATGTAAAGACTATGTGATAATTGGTTAGATATGTTATGTCACCAAATATGTAGTATGAAAATTTAATTTAAAAAGTGTTAAGGCATCTCTCCATCTTGCATGGATATTGGTGGTGTGAGCGTCCTCGGCATTTTTTAATAGCACTTGGATTATGAGCTAAGACATTAAGTAGGATTTGGAACGGAACTTTTGAGTCGTTGCCATTTTTTCATGTATGTCCGCCGTCACCGTTTATGAGTTGCAGTATCAACATCAAACCGCTTGGATACTTATTTGTGCATAAATAACTGGCGTACTTAGCATAGAACACAAGCTGGCAATTTCAAAGAAATGAAAATGGCATTAAACAAAGAGAACATAAGTGGAGTTGACGTGACCGGAGGAAATGTGTCACACATCACCACAGGAAGATGGAAATATGACGGGCCAACATTAAAAATCACATTCAGCAGAAATACGCTACAGCTTATGAAAGGGCAAAATGTGAATGAAGTCAAAACTCACATGTTAGATGAATGCTTCTATTTTTGATTTATGCGTTTTAAGCCTATGAAGCCAGAGAAAGTATTATGCTTGGCAAAAAAAATTGCAATTACGTAGCATCTCTAATGGGATCGCTTTCCTGGAACTGCGAAGCTGTGACTTTGTTCTGTAATAGTGAAAAATTGAAATTCCAGAGTTCCACGAAAGAATAACGTCAAAGATTCTAAATTCGGAAGTAATTGCAATTGAATTTTGCATGGTTATAACACGGTTGACTCTTTCAAAGACTGTGCTTTAAAAATGTTCGGAATGCGCGCTAAATTATATCAGTGAATTTTGCTGTATTGGAATCATAATTTAATCAAAATGAGTCCCTACAAATATCACATTTCCGTGCTTCGTGCACATATGAAATGTGAAATATTCCATGCTAGGCTGTAGGCACTCACTCACAAAGCCATTCAGCTCTTTGGCTTCTTTTCAAGTTGATTCTCTCACTCCATTCAGCTTGTCTTGTGAACCGAGTGGCGCACGATAAGGAGGAGTGATGTGAAATACTCAGCAGAGAAGTTCTATTCAATCATTTCGTTTCACCGTGTAATATTTGACAGATGGAAAAAGGGTTTACTAAGGTTTTCGAGTAACGACTATATGCATACACTTACATAGATTTGTATGTCCTAATTGTGGCCATTATTATGACATGTAGCGCATTAAGAGCGACTTGCATAATTACTCTCCCAAGTATGTATTATTAATCAAGATTCTGCTCTGTGAGTGGGGCCAACACAGACTCAAGTGTACTTCTCACAAGTACCACATCTCATAAAGGAAAACATTTATGAAGTCGTATAACCCGGCCATAGTCCGAATTCGGATTTTGTGATGAACAGCTGTAAAATTTTGGCGAGAGTTCAGCAGATCATATAACTTTGACGAAGAGGATATTACGGTATTTTGGGTAGATCAGTAGAGATTGGAGCTTAGAGCAGAAATAGAAATGGAGCAATGACAATAGCGGACAGCAGACCTTCATCATCACACGCACGATATTTTTCTCTGGCACGGGCAAGCCACACACCTACAACCTATCTCAGGAAACCATTTTTCGCGAAATGAAATCCGAAGTAAATGAAAAAAGTTGAAATTGGAAGGCTTGGAAGAAGAAAGCTTTCTGTTCATAAAAATTTTGTGCGCCTCCTGTAGATTGGAAATGATACAGAAGTTAAGCTTGTAAAGCTCGTTACAAGGAATGAAATTGGAAATATCTCTCAGAACTCTACGATTGAATGGAAGCTATTAAAAATGCTATAACTGAAGCGTTTGTTGTGCTTTTCCTCATCACTCCTCTTCGAAAGTCTTTCCCTTCCATGAGCAGTTTCTCAACGAAGTCTCCGACATCATAGCACATAAATATTAATGGCATTTTTAAGAACGGAAATAATTATTTTAGTACTGAAACACAATGAGTACAGTACTGGGAGAGTATTTAAAGAGGTTCCACATACATATTTGTAACACACCCGCTCTTCACTTTGCAAAAGAAAGGAGAGACTAGGCTACTGAACACAACTTTGGAAATAGCAGCGCACTTCCGCCTTTGTCTTGTGAGTTTCCCGTGCATTTTCATAATAAATCTTTTTAAAATGTCCGTCGTTTCATAGTTTAATGTGTTTATTATACTCATTTGCTAAAAAAAATACTTGTGAAAGCTGTTCCCACTCTCAAGTTTATAGAAGCTACACTTACTACTAAAATGAAAACATATACGACTGTGACTTCCGAGGAAAACCGTAGTACTAGGTCCAGGTCCATGTCATTTGTATCGCATAATGCAGCATGTCGTCTTCATAATGACTTACTAGTGCAAATTACACTGAATTGAAAACCAGTTCGTGTCAAGACATAGGGAGCGAAACTGGGAGCTCCATTCATTATTCTCCGGTCCCACATTTCCATCATGCTCATAAAACGGATATTGCAAAAGCCACATTATTAGTGTTGACACGGACTCTTTTTACAACTTCGCTTTTCCAGCCACTACAATTGGACTGGCACATGTTCCATTTCTCGATATTGACTGCAAATCCCGTTTTTCACCTTCGTTTCAGGAGATATAAAAATGTGTCAGTTTCCTACAGCAGTAATCCCTACACACCGCATCGGAATGGTGCACATAACCTGTGAGGATTTGATACATATCCACTTATTTCCTTTCTAGACTGGAGAAATTGTATTTCCCGTACCGAATAACCGAATATCATTAATCTATAAGTAGGTTGTTTGTAACGTAATGGCAGATTCTCTGGACATTTGAGGCGTGTTTTGTTCGAAAGTCTACGGACCCAAAGATACGTGCCTATTTAGTGTTTGGTCAAATCCACATTATTTTTGATTGACTGCTGCTGCTACTGCTGCTACTGCTACTTCCAAAATGTCTTTGTTGTTCTACCAACGGGAAAGTATTTTTTTCTTGCTTCCTCTTCCTCTCTCGCTCTATTTCAGTAGATATTTTTAGCACCGCAACTGGATTACAATAAAGACATTTCATTAGGCGCTCCCCCACATAAACTTGATGGAGTAAGTCGGAGAAGCCGTTCCTACTTAACAGAAGCGGAGCTCAGACACAGATGAACTGTCATAATTATTTTTTCTAGTCAAGGAAGCAAAATTGTTATTGCTGTACTGGTTTACTGATACAAATGCAAGGATATGGTTCTAGGCAGGTTTACAGCCCCTGTTTCTCCTTTCTTTGTATGTGGATTTTTGAAAGGAGAAAACGGAATGCAAAATTCTATATGATCGCACTGGGAGTTTTATTAACTTGCATATTTTATTGAGTTATATTAACTTACATATTTTATTTTCCTCTCCGGAAGAAAAAAAATAATACAGGAGAGGGGAGCATTAAAACAGGAAAAGACATCGGAGAGTGGAAGGCGGCTTACAGGAATGCGATGAAAATATTCAGTTTCGTAAGTTGAATTGACGTATGTAAAGAGTATGCCAGAGGAGCTAGGAGTTGTCAGTGTATCAGAAGCGTTTGGAGTGTGCGATGTGAAAGCGCACTGTTGGGTGGTGGGAGCGAGGAGCTCATCGAACATGTGCTGTTATTTCTCCGGTATCTTGTCCTTTCACCATCCAGACATGTTTCGTCCGCCGACTAGTGCGTGTGTGGTGCTTTGTTAGTTAACGTCTACTCACTCGCCGTTTTTTATATCTCTTATAGAAGTTACTTTCTTTTGTTATTTGTGTTTTAGAACTTTTTTTTCTGGGGGAGAAGTAAAAGCAGAAAAAATGGGAAAGGAAACGTATTCCTCGAATTAGTTCTTTATCCTCCCATTGTGTCATGTTCTCAGTCTTCAGAGTCGAAAGAACTTGACCAATATGGTAAGTGCTCTTTTCTTAAAAAAAAGTTTTTTCTTCTGGGAGAAAGTACTTCACAATGCATATGTATTTTTTCCTGTTGCGAAAGACTAAAAAAAGAAAATCTGAAAAGGTAAATGGAACAGCTTTTCTCTACAGAATTATATTTCTTTTTAAAAATTCTGCAAGTGTAAAGCGAACGAACTCATTTTTGCATTGGTTTTCAAAAGGCGGTAGTGTTCTTAGAAATGGAAAGGAATCTAGATTTATACGCGTAGAAAAAAAAATTCAAAAAGTTTGCATAATATATTTCCCCTCATTATATCTGCATGTGACATTGAGTTGAGGCTTCCTAACTTTTGAACTGGAGCTGAATTTTGTACCTCCTTCTTGGAAATGTAGTAGTAGGCCATTTCTACTTCTCCAGTTTTTATCTCGCAGCTGGAGACAAATAGAAAAAGAACCTATTTGAGCATGCAGGTGAATATAGTAGGCTACACACTTTTCCCAGATCGACCTTTCCTATTTCTTCTCATTTCTCTCCCTTTTTTCTCTCAGCGTATTTTTGGAACTGACATAGCGATGATTAAGAAATGCTTCAACACTTCCCTCAGAGTTTTCATCAAAATGGAGAGAACAAGGACGAAGAGCACTGTAGTGGGTTCCCTCCAATTTTCAATTTTGCTATGAATGCAAATTCCCTCTTTTTTACTCGATTGTATACTTACAAATGACAGTGGTGGTGGTAATATGAATACATACAGCGCTAATTTGACATGACATCTGTGTCATATATGTCATTAGAAGTTTGCGTTGATGGTTCCTTCTGGAATTAGGTTTGCACAATGCTGAGCTCATCTATTCCGATACAAAAAATAGCAAAACAGAGTACCGTGTCGTAATACTTCCAGCAAATAACTTTTATGGCATCAGACATACTTTTTTTTAATTTTCTACCCGTCATAAACTATCCAGGTATATGACTTTCTCCGATATATATTATTGCTCCAGTGTGTACACAACTCATAACATGCAGCTACGCAAAGTGGTTTCGGTAGTTTGCCAGAAAACCGAAAATAGACCTTTCTATCACAGTTTCATAGACTAACACAACTCATATTAACATGCAGCTACGCAAAGTGGTTTCGGTAGTTTGCCAGAAAACCGAAAATAGACCTTTCTATCACAGTTTCATAGACTCTCCTAAACATTTCATGTCTGTCATTTGAAAACGCGAAAACACGTCTAAAACTTTCCCTACGTGGCTCACTATACTTGGCTCTTTGATATTATATAATACATTATTCAGCGCTCATATCAATCCGATGAAGCGTCATTTCTGCATAAGTTATTAGTAAATATACATCATTTGCTTCCATATATTATCGCGTGCAGTGTGGTGGAGGAAGCCCCACCGTAACCACTTACAACTTTTACCACTTGCAAAATAACACAGTTCCGTAGGCTTTTTGCCGTGTTCTAGCCTTCGCGCAAATGGTTATGTTTATGTAGTCTTTTTACACACTAGACAGAGACTAAAGTGCACATTATCTCCAAAACTGTACACTATGTGACTGTGTAGATGACGAGCTGATAAAAATTGTTCATTCGATTCGAAAACAAAACGAGGAATTCGGTTCTTTTAGGATCTCCATAATCCCACTTTTTATGTCAGCTTGCAAAAACAAATTATATGGGTCTTGGTCTTTTCGAAATAAAGTCGCTAATTTCTTTCCGCTCTAATAATCAATCCAATTTAGACCAGTTTAGTGATTACATTTCATATTAAAACCTCCTTTTTGATTGGTCCTTGTGCTTAACTTGTTTTTCCTGATCAATAGCAAACAACTTAGGGAGAAATGATTAAAGTCTGATGTTTGATAGCAAGCTCGAGAGAGCAAAAAAAGAATATATTGGAATTGGAGTAAGTTATGAAATGCCTATGCTGTAGGCCCTACAGGTTTGTCAAATAAATCCTTCCATCAAGTTCGGAAGCACAAACTACATATTGACATGTCCGTAAGCTTGTAAAAGCTTATAGGCACTCCAGAGCTTATACAACCTTTTACCATTTGTTGTCTTTAGAGTTTTCAGTGGAAGATATCAAAGTTTCTCCTTTTCCTAAAAAAAACTTTTGCAATTTGCGTCTGTTGATGTTGTTGATGCCACCATTTCTTTATCCTTTTACAACTTCTGACGTGTGAAAAAAAGTGCCTTATTCAGAAATATAAACAGTACAATATATCTCAGTCACATTTCCCTTTCTCACACTGAGAAAAATGAAATGAAAGTTTTTTTCTATCATTCTTTCCAGAAGAGGGACGCCGTACACAACCCAGTGCAGCCAGGGGAGGTATAGCGTAGAGAAAGCAAAACAAATGGAAATTCTAGTGTAATCAGATTGCGCAGCATTAAGTGTGTATTCATTTGCGTCCTCCTTGTTATTAAGTTGTCTGCTCTTGATCTTACTGACGATAAAACTACTTTGTGTGGTGAAAGTGCTGAACTGTCATCCATTCTTAAATAGCACGTCATATCAAGAAGCTGTTATCTACCGCCATACATAAATACTATATTTTGCCGTCCCGTATAATAAAGCTCTGTTCTTTCATCTGTAAATCAGCTAACGACTTGAGACAGACAAGTTCTAAAGATTCTTTGGGGGGAAGAGGTGAAACTAGCGCTCTGGAAGAAAGAGGAAAATTACACAGAAAAGGGGGACACTCGAAACGCAAAGCTAAATGAGTCGCGGCGAGGAACGGAAGCACGGAGAAAGTACAAATTGACATGGATGTGGAGAGGATCATTGGACTCAATAGCCAATTACATTGAAAGGACTGCATACGAAAAAAAACTGACTGAAGTGATGTATTTCTTTTCGCGTCGTCTTCTTAAGCTGACCAGTCATATGGAGTAGAATGCATGCAATTTTCTTCTTCGGTTCAACGCATTTCCTTTCAGCTTTACTGGGAAAGCAAATCAACTCCTTTTCAAATTAGCCATCCGGTAACGCTTTCCTCTTCCCTTTTCATTCAAGTCTGACAGTGCCAGTATGTATATAGCTAGCCCTAAATAGGTCCTTTAATTCATAGACATGAATGGAGTTAATTACAGTGACTTCCCTGGAAGCTGCTTTTATCATAAGGCCAAAAGGCCATTAAAAGGCAATTTTACCCAATCAGTGATCTGAGATAAACCCACTTCAGTGGAGAGTGGAGGAAAAGAAAGGATACTTGTGCATTTTCTCAAGTTTCATCCAAAGAGTGACATTGAAGATTAAGACTTTGAAGGACTTATTCGTGCTTAAAAGGGTTATAATAAACTGCTTTTTAATCCAAAAAACAACTTCAGTGGAGAGTGGAGGAAAAAAAAGGATACTTGTGCATTTTCTCAAGTTTCATCCAAAGAGTGACATTGAAGATTAAGACTTTGAAGGACTTATTCGTGCTTAAAAGGGTTATAATAAACTGCTTTTTAATCCAAAAAAAACTGCCTCAAGGTTGAGTAGCAGCATAAAAGACAAATTCACGGCAAGAATTATTCAAAAGCTGTCAGTGTTATTATCTACGTGAATCAGGTTAAAATTCTCGCTAAATCTGCTGGGCTCCAACCGTTCCATTTAAGCAAATAACAAAGTCCAAATTATAGTTGATAGCCTGCTGTTTCCTCCCAACTGGTTTTTCCAGATAGCGCATAACACAATTTGCAAATATTTAAGCTAAAATATTCATCGCTGATCTTATCTTTTACCAAATGGAGCTAGTGAAAAGTAGACGGGTAAAGCCTGTGACAATGAGTAAATATATGTCTGCACCACATCGAAAACAATATTTCTGAATTTCTGAACGTCAGTTTTGCTCCAGGCTATCGTATTTTAGCACTTTCTAAAATGCAAAATATTCTACAATTGTTTGTGCATTGAAGTACATTCCTTTCTTTCCTCACTTGTATTTCTACGCCTACTACATAGTTGCCTGCACGTAATCTACAGGTAACAAAGTAAATGCATTTTAGTCTGAAGCTTACGAAAGAAATGTTTTAACGGTTGAGGGGTTTTAGAATCCGAGTAGGAAAAATTGCATGGAAATACGTCCGTCACTGGAATTTACACACTCAAAGGATAAATAACGAGGAAACACTAGATCATAGTTATCTGAAGAGGGAAGACGTGTTTAGTTTAGCAAAGAGCTGAGGGAAAGGAAGGTGAAAAGGCCAAACACTTTGCACATTATGTACGCTTTTGCTTTGCGTACATAATCTAATAGGGAGATCAAGCATTTTCTTCAAAGGAAGGTAAAGAGCTAAGGAGGGAAATTGTGTAATTGTTGAAAACACTTTAATTTCACAAAGAGAGGAACATTCTTTATTTCATTTTCTTTGTGCAGCTATTTCTCCATCTTATGCTTTGCTAGAAGTTTCTCGAAGAGATAAAGCGATGGTGAGGCTCGCATGTAGACGCAACAGCAAAGATTTACTGGAGCTCATATGCAGCTAAGGAAGAGAACAGTTGAGATTGTGGGGCAATGTAAGACAAAGTAATATTCCATACTGTTAAAAAACAACCATACATTTTTTTACGGAAAGCATATCTGAGAAACTACCCATTGTATAGGGAGTTTAGGGCCTACGATAATTATACTTTATAAACTGAGTTCGCGAAACATTTACTAAATTCTGGATAGAATAGTGAAGAGAACATATTTGAAGGCGCTCTATTTCATGTATACTTACAACGAAACTGCCAAAACTTAATCTACCAAATCAAATGAGGTATACCACATTACCGTAAGCTGCGAGGATGTGTTGCCTTCTTTTTTCTAGTCGGGGACTCACATACTTCGGCATCACCATCCATCTGGTAAGTTAATAGGGTTTTATGGCCGAAATATGACAAAATAGCTACAAAATGTTAGTGGATTAGATACAGAATGAGTTTGGATAGAGCGTCTTACACATTTGAGGCGCTTTAATGTTCTCCATTTTGCTGTACGCTTTTCCTCAATTTTTTTTGCAGATAGTTGGTCTCCTTGTAATCCCATTAATAACTCTATTCGGAGCGTTCTCAATATCCCCCACGGGATCCGGAAAAAATGTAAGTGACTTCCATTCTAAGATTATGGCTTGCGACGTGCGTGACTTGGGGAAAATAAATTGAATTTTTGGAATTAAAGATAATATCTCTGCAGTCTGCAACAATGCAAGAGGGAATATTATCATTTTTATTGATCTAAAAATTAATTAATTTTGCTTAGGACTTCCTTTCCATTTTTCTTAAGGAAAGGATGATATATAATTTTTATCCTAACTTTTGCTTTCCAGTTGAGCCGGTTCGACTTGACTTTCATGATAGTGTATGCGTGCGGGACGCTGGTTACTGCTTTCCTCATATTTCGTGGGATTCGAAAGGTATCATGTAGAGATATATGGCGGCATTTGATGAAGGAATTTGAAATATTACGCTTTATTCTTTTATTTTCTTGAAATTGCAGGAGTCCATTCTTACCCTGCGGTTATCTGGAATACTACTGGCACTATTCCAAATTGGAGCGTCTGTGACGATGATAGTCTTTTGGAAAGGGTCTCGTCCCACTAACCGCGGACAACCTGCGGAAGTACTTCGGGTCGTGTCTGTCATTGTGAATTGTCTTTGTACTGTGACGTATCTGTTTATCTTGGTTTGCTACATTAGACACATTAGGAGAAGACAAAGGGGCGAATTTGTTAGTGAAACGGATAGCTTTTAAGTTCGCAGTACGTTTTGTAAAGAAATTATAATCGTTAATTGTAGCATAAAAATGTATAATGCTTTGGCGTACTACGCTTTTGCGTATGCGACCGACCAATGTTATGAATATATCGGTGTGCTATATAAGAGGGTATTCTTCACCTGTTAAGGTTCTTTTGGGTACGCATGCAATATGCAATTATTAGGCATGTTGAGTTCAAAATCAAATTTTAAAGGCTGAAATTGTTATCGTGATTTACAAAAATGAACTTGTTACTAGTCACAATCTATTCACAGATCTTGTAGTTAGATATAGTCGCATAATATACTAATGAGCTACCGTGTTGCAGATTTAATATAGGTAATGCACTTGTTGCTAGCTATTACAAAACTGAAATTATTGTACAATACATAAATATAACAATAGAAAAATTCTAATTCCACGCTGGTTGTAGTTGCTAAAACGTAACAATAGTTATGTAAGCATCTACAGCCAAAATCAAAGTCAGTGTACCGATTTGTGATAACTAATTAGAGAAATGCAGGTTTCAGCAAATTATAGTTCTACTGTCTTAGCCGGAAGTATTACTTGAGGTAGGAAGACAGCTTCATGCAAGCCACATTTCAGCACATCATAACTGCTAATATGCACATCAATGTGAAAACTTCGTATTTTAAAAAACAAGTTCGTAAGATTTTAACAAACTGTTACTCTTACCATTTCATTGCCATTTCTTACCCAATGAACTTAGAATTCACACGGTATTAAAGTAACTTACAGACTTGCTGCTATAATATGTAATTGTGAAATCTTTCACTGTACTTTGTACATACCAAAGTGGGTAGCTTAGAGTTCTTTGTCCCTCCTGGTGAATGAAAAGCTGCGTGTGTATTCAAAGGCTAATAAACCGAATCGTATTAGAAAACAATCACTCCTCTCTATTAAAACTACTTAAGTGATATCATGTTCATCTTAATTGTTGTCGTGAAAATGTTAAGATATCGATATACGTGAATGAGAGCAGTCTAATAAAATTCGCCGTGACTTTTATGCTGCAAATTCTTTGAGAAACTGATAGTAAGTAAACTGCAAAAATCACATTGAATTGTCACGGGAGCTTGAAGGCAAAGACACACATTTGCGTACTTATACAGCTGCAAACAATTAGCGGATGAGGCTTTGGTCTCAAGTGCCGTAGAAATCTACAGGAAAGCAGATTTGATAAGTTACCGACTAGCTCAGCATTTTACACTTTATGCGATTATGTGGTGCATGATTGCTCTCTGTGAGTAGTAATGAGTACTGCCTACTCGATTAACAGGCATCTGGGATAGTCATAAGTGCAAATTTTGCACTTCCCAATTATATTTACGCAAGAAATACATCAATCATATTGGCTCTGCAGATTGAGTCATCTGCACGCTAAATTATAGTTGACAGAAGAGGAGTTGGTAGGAAATCCTTCAAAAATCCCCTCCGCATTATTTTCGCTGCAGACATTACTGTATGAATCCACATTTAGTCGTNGACATTACTGTATGAATCCACATTTAGTCGTTTGTTGTCTTCCTCCTTGCGAACAAAAAAGAGATTTTCATTGTGGTATGCTGACGCTGTGAAAGAAGAAGCTCTCATATGCCATTTTCCATTATCTTCAATATTACCACGTAATCATCCATTATTATTGAATTCATCCTCCGCCGTAGAAGAACTGAACCGAATGGTCTGAAGAAGTCGTTCTGTGCTATTGGCGGAACTCATACAACAAACAAAAAAGTTTCTCCTGTCCTCAAAAAAAGTACCGTAATGATTAAGAGATTACTTACTATCTTTGTTTCCATTGCTGCTGCTATTGGACTGTAAGTGATATGAATTGGCTCATTCTTTTCTGCTCACTACTGCTTTTTCTACTTATGAATATTTAATAACTCATTTTTTGGGATGCTAACCGTTCGTTTCTATTATTAACACATTTTTGTTAGTGAGATGACTGGCATATATGTACGGAATAGTTTTTGAATGCTCTCTTCACTCCTCTTCTTCTCAAAGACCGACTTCATTTAGGAATCCATTTAATATGAACTCCTACATCATCCACTCCTCCTGTCAAAGGAGTACGAAAATTATCACAAAATCCTATGCAAGTCCACTTCAAAAAAAACTTTTTTGAGGCATTATCAAAAAATGAAGCTATTGAGTTGATAATGATAAAAAGTCTCCTCGAAGGAATGAATGAATGAGTCAACAAACAATATTCACAGGAAAAGAGATGCGATGTGGGAAGGACTCTCTTTTGCAATTAAACACCTACTAAATTTGTATTCTCCTCATTTTCTTTGTCTAACTCTGTATAATTCAAATGTGAACTTCATGCATGCGACGAGGATAATCATATCCATATGCATATACATATACCAACATGTCAAGGGAAATCCTAGTCCTGTGCGTTTTCTATTAAACGCAATAAATAAAATATGTGTTTATGCGGACTCAGCACAGCACGTTAAATGCAAATAAATGTCTTGTAAGGTTCTTCTTCATACATAAAAGCTTACGTTATTGCTACAGGGTTAGAACGGTGAGAATTTCCACCTTCGTGAAGAACTGCTTTCTTCTTGCGTCGTATCCGTTTTGAAAAACTCGTGCTGTTATAATGAACCATATTCTTTTTTTTTTTAAAAAAATAAAGATATGCAGCATAATGGCATTTCCCTACTCCATCACTCCTCTGACAAGAAAACTGTGCTAGGGCTGTGTTTCAGTGGTGCAACTAACTTGAAAGGTTTTTAAAAACTATGTTAGAATTATTACATATTAGTGAGCAATTATGACTATGTGGATTGCCGGTGGGTGTATGAAAACGGTATTGTCTCAATAAAACTGTATTTTGCTTCTTTCCTTTTAGCCAAGAAGGAGTCTCTCTCTGTTGATAGCGGTGTGGTCGGTGGTCGCTAAAAGGACAAGACCGAGAATGAGGCAGGAAGAGGGTACAGGCAGAGAAAAGAAGTGTCAATCGTCCTTTTGCAAAGTTGAACTCGCTTCTACCTACTAAATGAAGCTTTAGCATTACAATATTAAAAAGCACATTAGATGAAACAGGGACACAGGGAGAATGCGCACTCACATATTTTTTCATAAATGAATTTATATTTTCCAACTTCATCATATGCATTGTTGCAAATTAAGGAGGTAAGTATGGGACTGTCGTACCTGTTGCTGTCTGCTAAAAAGGAAGTCGTTTACTACTGTGCTGTGCCTGATTATATGAGCATAAATGCTAGGTTCAATCTGAAACTTGACTTGAACTGAAAATTGTATGTTATTCATGTCACAGTAGTGATAACATTAGAAAAATAGGCGTGTGTTGTAAAAGGCCTGAACGAATCCGCAGCAGAAAGAGCCAAACATAAATTGTTTTTATCATAGTCATCAGTTGCAGCATTTTCACGCATTCGCAGAAAATTGCAAAAAAAGAATCTTTATTTCATTGAGGAAAAAATCGAAAGTTTTTTTTGCTCGTACAATTCGGTGTAAACGTGGGTCTAATTTTAACTACACACATGCGTAGGTAATGACAGAAAAGGAGTAAAGCTTAGCTCAGCCCACCATTCATGTGCAAAAAAAACTTTTTTTGTTGTAAACAAGCTTGTTAAAACCAAGGAGTGGACGAGGTTTCACTGCATGAAATTCTTGCGAGTTATCAAAACGCACAAAAGTTTCTTTTACAAAAATTGTGACAAATGTGACAAACGCATCATTATACTAGGGGGAAAGGGACTGTCTGCGTCGTACCTTACCTTTAGCCTACTCGCGTTTTACTCCTAATTTGTGTACATCATTAGCAAAAAGACGAGGGCTTAGTTAACTGCCTACTGCAGTCAGCAAATTAGAGACTTAATCGTGCTTCATGTTCACATGCTAAGATGCAGACGCTGTGCAGTGATTAAGTTCTTTTAATACAAATAAGTGAATCCATTCCCTTCTTTCCTCCGACAAAGAACAATGTGATGTCATTATTGCATTCGCCATTTATATTCGCTGTTGATACATGAAAAAAATTATTATGCAAAAATTTTTAAGTAGCAATTTGTCCATTGTCTCAGTTTTCGAAATACACGGGGTAATGCTCCTCTTCCCAGGACGCTGTTTTCAGTTTAGTACTCGACGCTCGTGTTTGGAAGACATGCAAAAGTGGCAGTTTTAGTTCATTTTGGTGACTCATGTCATTCATGAAGCAAAAAGTGCGATAACAAAAAATACATTATTTTTAGAAACTTTTTCAGTTTTTATTAAGTTTTAATTTGTGCTTGCGAGTTTTCCCTTAACTTTCCATAGTTTAGCGATACAAGGGTACAACTAACTATCTTATTCAAAATAAATAATGAACAATTTCATGCTGTGAATATGAAGACCCGAGTTTGTCTTCGCTGTCTGTGCGTTGCTGGATCCATGCTACACATTGTGAGCCAACAGTTAATTTTCATGTGGATTAATTATAGCTTACCTTAATTGTAGCAATAGTATTGACCATCTTCACATCTTATTGAGATTACCAGCCATCGGAGCAGCTCAAGCTCAGTTCTATTTCATTTTTACAGGCATGGGCAGTGGCACTGTTAATATTCTCCGGACTACTACTCAGTAATGGAATGACACACAATCTAGGATTTGTAAGTGGTCGTGTTCGTTTGAAATTGAAATGTGATAAAACTTAAACTTGCTCTACAAATAGAATCTGTATTATAGGAGCCAACTCTGTACGATCACGTATTTTTATGGGTATACGATGCAATTCTACTGCTTACCGGACTAGTTACCCTCTACAGTTTAATACAGGTACAGGGCAGAGCACTATATCGTCTTATTTAGTAAAAATTACAATTATGGCACATGAGCAGACTTTTGAGGATTAGCGCTATAATTTATTTTACAAATCTACAGAAAAAGCAGCGGGTTCTCTCCTGGACGCTCCTCCTATTTACCAGTGTTCAGACTGGGGCATTCGCCGTTTCCGTTGTGATGCTTAGCTTCCGTCGTTTTGCAGGATTCCACTACTCCGACAGGCCATCAGTGGATCTAGAAGACATCGTCATTATCCTAACTGTTTTCCACAGTATTGGAACAACTGTATATTCTTTAATGCTTGTAGCTTGTATTCATAAATTGGATGATCGGTTTAGTCCTTACTGGAAGTGAAAGGAATCGGGTCCAGAAGAATGCAATGCAATGTAATAATAAATTAACAGATTTTTTCCTTCTAGTTATAATAACAACAGTGATCTGCAGTCTTCATTATCATCCTCTCGCATAAGCTAAATACTCTTTGTGGTCATATCCAAAAAGGAGAAAATCGAGTTTGTACTTTTCGTAAAGTTGATTGATCTGGAATTTAGTCAACTGGCTGAAGTACCGCTGCCTCAGTTGTATTCTACTTTTGATCTCTTTGTTTGCTGTGGAGTGACTCCACCTTGGTTTCAGAATTTGCTCAAGACCAGCCCTCTTAATAATGTATGCTTGGTCACGGAAGTACGTTTCCGTTTTGGCAATGATGGTGTAGTCAACAAGACATGGAGTGCATGAGTAGTAAGCTGGGAGCCAGTGATCGTCAGCATACTGAATCAGGTCTGTTTTTAGAATGTAACGAACGAATTCTTCCCACGTGGGCTCGACCTGCGTTAGTGTGGGCTTTTTGCGAAATTTTTTTACTATTTGCTTTCCATACTTCAAATAGAAATGGTGAGTTCCGTGCTCCTTTCCTAATTTCAAAAATTGTGAAAAGTGAAATCGAAAAAGTTCATCTAAGCCCTACTTAATACGTATCTGACATTAGAGAAACTATTGAGATGAATTTTACCTGAAGTAGGCAGCTTTAGGGATTTATCTAATTCGTCCCTACGGATATTATCCCACTCTCCGTAAACGTCTCTTGCCCAAATACTTAGTTGCTTT
>JAHZND010002786.1:0-18120 GCA_027744115.1 Acrocyrtus sp. NNG-2020
CCCCAAAACCATTTTTAGCATTTTACTCTGAAATCTCCTTTTCCTCCGCGGTTTCAGTCACCATCACCATATGCCAAAACTGAAGCATCCATAAAGAAAGCATTTTCCAACATTCAGTTTTTTTATCAACTTTTACCATTTACATGCTATTGTTCTGCAATAGAGCAACACTTGGAGATGCTTTTTTTTGTACGCTTCGCTTCCACACATTTAGGCGTGAAGTAAGCCCTCTGCAAGCAAGCATTTGTATCGGCACTGTATTCATTCTCATCGTTTTTTTTTTCAAAACGTAAACCAGAAGTGGAGAAACAAAAGCTTTTTGTGCGATCTCTTCTTCCCTTTGCATTTTGCTGAGAGACTTTGAGAGATGTGAAAAGTGATGATATAACTTTTCAACCGTAGGCATCTCCTCAGCACCATTTTTGTGTAGTATTCTCTGGCGAAACCCAGCCGCTTCAGAGCTGTGTTTTTTATGTTCATTCAACAAAAACAGAGCAGCCTTTCATCGTAAGCAACTAGTAAATAACACGACCACGCTGTTTTTATGCTTCTTGCATTATTCAGATGCGAAGGGGCATTTTCCAATTCAAAAATTCACGCAGAAACTAAAACTCTTCTCTACATTCATAGTACTCTCCTCCGATTGAATGCCAGTGTGAACAGAAAAAACATTCTCTTCGGCGTTTCTCGTACTATTTTTTTTCTCCTCAAACAAAACAGCTCACACACACACTCTGTTTCCTACACAAGTAAGAAAAGAGGAGCCAACTCGCTATTTTTGCGATAACATCGTGCTATATAGCGTAGTAAAATGTATGAGAGCAAGCTGTCATAAAAGAAAATAAGCTCACACTTACTAAAACAGATAAAAAAAGAGCATGCCAGCCAATGCCAACATACCGGTGCGGTGTGGCATCTGTGCGCTTATGGTATAGCACAGTTGAAGTGTAATAATATGGTGGTGGCATGGCGTTCCTTTGAAATGCGCTTATTTTCAGCCTTTTTTGCGAGCTTTGCAAGTTTTTTTTGTGTACACAACTGGCAGTATGGTTTACTGTGCTGCATACTTCTTCCTCTTCATTATTATTACGTACTATTACCAAATCACCAAATGGAATACATTTTTTTAGCTGTCTCGCCTCCTTACTCTCCTGCCTCGCCTTATTCCAACCTATCTGCATTAAAATGTCACAATCACGAGAGTAATGGTAAAAGCAGACGAAAAAAAGATTGTGTGGTATGATCACAGCGATGATGTGATACCTTCTTCACAATTCCCATTATCAGTTATATCAACACTAAGTTTACTACTACTAAACCACATTTTGCAATTCGCATCTCATCTCTCTCATCCTTTACTCTCGGTCTTTCATACTTTCCCATAGTGGAAAAAAAAGCTTTTCTCAATCAGTACATATATATTCCCATCATTCTCTCTTAAAAAAATATATAAGTCAGCTAGTATTAAACACATTTTTTTTCATTGCCATTATTTACTACTATACTTCTACTCTACCACCACTTGCTCCTTCATTGCTGCTGCTGGTTTGGTTTTCTCAACTTACAACTCACCGTGTTTTTACTTTTTTTCTACGCTTTACAATTTACAGCAGTCACAGAAACTGCGTCCTCCTCCCATACATACATGTAGGTACGCTTTTTTTAAAAAAATCGCTAAGATCATCCCACCACCACTACTACTATCACCAACAAACAAGTTGAGACCAGCTCAACTTTTACAATTACAATCAGTCATGCTTACACTTGCACTTGACTTTATATGTACATTTTCAAATAGTTTTACAACAACTTCTGCGAACCAACCCACGTCGCGCTTTGCAAGCCATGGTCATGCAATCGCAATGCCAACGCTTGAAAACTCTTTTTTACCACGCAAAAGACGCTTTTGAAATACATACCTACATACCTACTAGAAGAAGAGGTAATCTGCAATTTTCTTCTCTGTATATCTGTATATCTCTATATACTAGGAGTAGGAATATACCTTGTTCCGCTTATCATGATGTATAAAAGGTGATAGGCATAAAGATATATATTCCGTAGTAAGTACTCCGCATTGATGAGATGATGATGGGATGTGAATGTGGTCGAGGAGTGCGGAGGGAAGAAGCATGCACAAGGCTTTAGGAGAAAAAAAAATATCCTTCTAAAAAACCAGTTGTAGGAGAAATACCAACTAACTTTGCTACTAGTGGTCCATATGAAATAATGGCAAAACTAGCAAAGAACAATCAAAGTATCAACATCATCATCATCATCGGTAAAAATATTTTTTTTCCAAGTACCTAAGCAGCAAGCCAGAGAGTCAGTCAAAGTCAAACTGATAGAATTCCTTTTCTGCAACTTTTTAACTACGAGAACAAGTGTGTAGTATTTTTAACGTCAACTCTTATGAGCAGATTAGATTTTAGATGATGATATCATGTTATTTTATACATACACTTCTTTCTCGGTTCTGCTTAGTTTGGCTTTAGCTTACTAGCTTTTCTGTTTCCTACGCTCATTAGCTATACTGTTTTATATTTTGTTTTTCTCTTTCTCTCGTTTGTAGACGATTTTTGAAAAAAAGTGTATTAAATCATTCTACTCAAGAAAAAAATATATATAGCGTAATGGAGTGGTGTTGTAGGCTGGTTGGTGCAACTACGTGCTTAAATGCGCTAATTGTAGAGTGGCCATTTGCTATTGGCGTTTAGGTGATGTAACAGGTAGTTTCATCTAAAAACGTGCGTACATTTTCATTACCATCATCATTATCAGTGATAGAGGCTCTAATGCAAGATTGAACTTTTACTTAACAATCTCAACTCATGCTATTTCTAGGACGGATTTTTTTCCCCTTGGAACACGCACATCCACTCTCCCTCACTCTCGCACACGAGCAAGCTCTAATTAAATAGAGTCAATTCGGAATTTAAAAGAGAAGAGGCAGAGCAATCGAGCGATTTTTTATATTTCATTGCAGGCACACAGCAGCAGCCATCAGGGAGAAACTCCGAAAAATGCAACTGTGTTTATTTTATGCCGACTCGGTTGAGTGAAACGATTCTCTTTTTTTCCATCTACATCTACCATTTCAACCTTCTAAAACAATCAACAGTTGCACATTCTCTTTTTCGCCTCTCGTACAAGAAAAAAAATAGCTTATATAAGTCTGCATTCGCATCATCGCATTTTTTCCAACGGAAAAGTGATGTAGATAGAGCAGCAATAAAATGAAACTGAAGTAAGCAACATGTTACAGTTTTGTGTGTAAGTTTGGAAGGAAATGGATGCAGCTCGCAAGTGAAGTGATGCCGATGAAGGAAAAAAAGAGCCGGCATGGTACGACTATTCCAAAAAAAACCAAAGCCAATGCACAGAACAAGCCAGCAAAAGTTCCATGTAGTAAAAGTCGACATGGATCATGGAATAGAAATGGAATATTATTATGCTCGCCTACTTCACTCCACAAGTCTACAACAGCAAAAACTGAAAACATGCCTACCTCTCGTCTCTTTGCGTCTCCCTTCCTGAAACTTTTTAACTAATCTAATCTAATCTCAGACTTTTTTTCTGAGTGATTTTTTTGCTCTGCACTTACAAACTTGTCTTAACTGCCTGTGATATACTGAACAGCTACTGATATATGATGCGAGAAGCTCCGCTGCAAACGAGAGAAAAGAAGAGTATTAGTGGAACTAATAAACTTCACAAACTCACAGATATGCGTATAGACAGGGAAAAGGATATGAAACTGGCTTGGTGGCTGACTGACTGATATTTTTTGCATGTTTGTGCTCTTCCCAATTCATTTTTACTTAATGTTAAAATCAAATCTACATAAACTTGAAGCCTGCTTCACCTTCCACACAAAACACACACTGATAAACTTCTTCCTAATGGTAAAACCTCGCATCTAATATTTTCTTTCCTAGCCTTTCCAACTCCTATACGACCCAGATTTAATCATACGTAAAGAAATATGACTAAGAACGGAATAGCTACAAAAAACTTTTTTTTATTGATTTTTTTCCTTTCATGCCTTGTTTATCTAAATCATATCAATCATCATCCATCCTATCATACTGAAAGTAATAGTGAGCTAGGAAAAAAAAGTTTAGTGTTAGGCAGAAAAAATCTAGGGAAGGAGACTGCAATGTGTAGGAGATGCCCTCCAGCACGAGCACACTGGCATGATGTACAATTGATTGCGACTGTTATCAAAATGGGGGAGGACGATCAATTCACATTTCTTCCAGTTGTGATCTCAAGTCTCAGCGAGCCAAAATGCTTCGCTATCTTAAAACTTGAAACTTCACGTTTAAGCTAGTAACTGTATGCAGCACGAGGAGACCACACGAATAGCAACATTGAGACAGATAAACGAAGTTTATGTTTATAATGCAATCAGCCAATAATAAAAAATGGTGTTGGCGGAGCCTCTCTCCAGAACCCGGTCTCCACCGTTATTTCATTATTTCACAATTTGCAGACCAGACAGGACATCTCATCGTCTATTCAAGCGCTTCAGCCATTTCCATACACTTCAGCTTTCACCTAAATGAGAATTTCTGGATGGAGAGAGCTCTAATAGTCCCCTGTCAGCGTGCTAAAGAAACTGATTTTATTAATAGTTTTTAGCAGTCCGCCGGGTGGAGAGAAAGCCACAAGAAATGAATGGAGTTGGAATAGATGTAGCATATATAGCGTAACAGAAATAAGCTGAAGTACACAATGTGGAATTGGAAATCGAACATTTGTCTTCCGGTAATTTGATACTTTGAGAAAAAACATCTCGCTCAAATATAAATGCCTAATAGCGTATTCAAGTTTCGAAAAGGAGATGCATGGCTAAAAAAATTATGCATTATTGTACTACGTATCTATACCAGTTTTCCTATGTTGTAGATTAGATAACTATTCCAATCCTGTCCCTATCATCATGTAATTTTTAGATATAACTCAGACATATTAACATAATTTATCTATGTGTATTGTGCCGAACTCCGCTCAATCAGATTCCTATTGCTTTTACAGTTCAAAACTCGAGGATCAATAATCGATTTTGACCACAGTCATCCAATCTCGGTAATAATTGATGTAATATCAACGCAGTTAATAACCCCACAAAGTAACTATTTTCAGTATTTTCATCCACTCTAAAGGCTGCACCAAAGTTGTAGAGATGTTTTTTCTCAAGCTGAATTGAATTAAATATAAAATGTCATTATGACGCGTAATTCCATGCCTTATTGACATGTGGCCTGAAAATAGTGTGAGAAGATAGGTATAGGTATAAATCTCTTTACACATGTGGGGCTATATTTGAAATTCAAGCAGATGCAGACGAGTGCACTCGTATTGTATGCTTTTCTGGTACTTTTCCATCACCATAATAAGTTTACAGAATACGCCTGCGATACTTATATAGGTATGTGTGCGCGAATTTGACAAAATTGCACAAGTACAAATAATTGCAACATGTCAGATAAGGACGCATTACATTATTGGAACATTTTGCTTTGTTGCTCCAGATTCAGATTAAAAATGAATCAATGCAAGAGAGGCAAATATTGAACATTTTATGGTTCAGCATACCCATACCCACCACAAGAATGACTTGACAGTTGGACCTCATCATCGCAGTGTCTGTCTTTCAGCAATTTATGTTACTTGTGTTTTCTTGCTATTTAACGTTTAAAACGCTGTCTCTCATAATTTGCTGTTTTAAATCATTTTAATTCGTACGTAATATTTAACTGTTCAAGACGAGAAGTAAGTCCAGCGTGAGTTTTTAATGAATATGAAGACGCTGATGACTGACGAGCGATAGCACAAATAAGAAGAAAAATCATGAATCATAATGGAAAGATGACAGATTTACCGAGACTACGTTAGTCAGAGCAATTTCATAGGAATATTGCGTTTGCAATTTGCAAAACCCCAGCAAATCTGTGCATTGTAAGTGATACTGACAGCGTCGGACTGTCGTCCGCCACAATTTTTACGACTTTCCATTGAGCGAGAAATCAAAGAACTTTGAACAAGGTAAAGTAGGTAGTTTAGTTCAGCGTTACAATGTACAATCACTCCAATATTCTTAGAAAAGTCAGTGACGCTTGTGATAAACATAATAGAATATCATGTAGCACGTGCTTTTGTTGCACCTGCTATTCCACACGATACGATCGATTAGCAAAAATATATGTGATTATTTTATCTGGCTTTTCACCACATTCATTGTACGCTATATAGCATTGCCATTTTGGCCAACAATCTTGTCAGAATTCAAAAATAGCTGGCAAATCGACCAAAGGACAATACTCCGATTGATGCCCAAACCCTAAAGTTGTAATTTCGATGTCTAATTAAAAATTGACTCTTACTCCTTTATCAAAGGCACTGCCAAATTCTGGCATAATTTCCTCTTTAGTCACTCCCCATGTCAGGTTCAATTAACCGCTACGAAGCTAAACTTTCTCAAATTAGCTCTTCCCCTGCTCGATATATCAACCCAGCCCCATTCGCATTCCTTCGTTTAATTACAACCAATACATTTTGGCAAAAGAAAGCGGGCACATCATCTTCGTCCATCACATCAATTGCCGAATTATCGGATCATCCTCCAAAAATTGAATTTTTTTGAAGGCACATTTTTTTGTAGAAACCAACGCATTTTTTCAGCATGCCACCAACCACTACCACCACTTAAAAGCATAACATTTTAAAACTCTTCTTAACTACGTAAAACACACGAGAACCACACTCCATTTGGTAGGCATTCCTAACAATACGTTTTTTAATCCACAAAAAAATTATCCACCACATGAACATACTTTTACTACAAAAAAACGAGAGCAGATACAGAAGATATGACGAGTGGGTCTGTCTACTTGCTCCTCTTGCTTGCAAGCTTGTTGAAAAATACCAAAAAGGATATGACGACGTTATATGCGCGATGATGCTGGTGTTGATGATGATGATGGCTTTTTAGAATGGGGGAAAATATTTTTCTACAATATTGTTGCATTTCTCACATGTTCCTCCACAACTTATCCATATGACCCTTTGCGGGAGGGTGAGAGGACACTGAACACTCCTCAAAAATGACATGATAACCTATAGAATAATGTGATAGTTAAAAGTTGTCACTTACCCAATTAAAAGGTTTGGGGAAAATTTTGAATTTTGAAGATCCCAAGAGAGAAGAGAGAAGAGAAAAATCTGCAGAAAACTAATGGAACCGGTACGAAATATGGAGGCTGACTGTCTCCTCACATACATTTGCCCCTTCTAGTCCCTAGAAAAATCAGCTAAGAGCCCCCAAATACATAGCCAGCATCAGTGTGGAATAGTACAGCAGAGAGTAAAAAGAGTGAGAGATAGACCGAGTTATTATGGTAAAAGGAAACAGGAGGAAAAATTGCATTGAAAGCATATCTCCTCATTATATATAAACTTGTTGTACTGTATTCTTCCTCACTCTTTCCTTTCTGTACATGTGGCAGATGGATTGGATGCACGCTCTCGCTCCCTGAAAAAACACGGTTATACTTATACAGACAGAACACTTTTAGCAAGACAGAGATTATCACGAGCAAGCATAAAAGAACATCAGACAGGAGAGAGGAGCTATAAGGGAACGAGTAAAACGAGAAAATGTGTAAAATTCCGTCACACAGATATTCGTGTACAAGTCACAAAAAGCGTAATAATAGTGCTCTTCTCCCTCTATACACGTAACATTATACTGTAACGAGAAAAGTTTAGGAAAAGGATGATAGCTTTGGTGTTCACTTGTGTAGAAGAAAGGCACATATTATTATGTACATGCACACCAATCAATGGATTATGTAGTACTAGGAACAGGCACACAGCCTATCCTATGGAAGACATAAGACATGTACATATGGAGAATCTACTTGCGAGTAGTTTGATACGATATCATTATGATGGGATGACGATGAAGTGATGAGCTTTCCTTTTACGAGATTTTTTTTCAGCGTCATATATCCATACATACATGCATGTATTATTGAATTTTGTAGGAGCGGAGAGCGGAGTGAAGGTAGAGACATTATAGATATAAGGTGGAAAAGGAAGAATGATGTAAAAAAAGCATGCGATGATGGAGCTATCGGTATGCATGTACATTTTAATATTTCCCTCGGTATATGCTTCATCCTTATGGAAAAAGTTATAGAGTATTTTGTATGTACACTGTTTAAATGCATCCTTTTCTATTTTCAGTGCACATAAAGGAGTGTGGTGTAAAATGTCAGATGCAACCTTTTACCGATAGATGAGGATGAGATCATATATATTGACGAAAAAAAGGAAGAATGCCCAAACTTTATGTTTTGTTGTTACCTGAAGGACTTAATACTAGTGCTCTGTGAAGCCATTTAGTTTTCCATGCCTAACATTCAATATTGAAAATCAAATATGATGAGAGGCTATAATAATGGTGCTTGAAGTGGCAAGGAACGAAGAAGAAAGTACCAATAATGTAATACTTATACGCCACGTTTGAGTTTGTTTTAAGTGAAAGAATATTAGGAATTTTACGAGTTTACGAAAACCCTTCTTCTCTCTGGTAAAATAAAATTATGAGGTGATGTGATATTATGCGATGATGAAACAGAGCTAACTTGTTTTGTCTTACGCTACTCTGCTAGGATTTATAATGCTGGTTGGAGTTGGAGTTAAGTGTGCTTTTAGTGCATGCTGTGTACACATCCAACACGTTGAAAAGCATGTAAATCAAACACATCGTGGGAATTATGTATGTATTTTGAACGGGTATTGTGCACTTTTGTATCAAATCGGATATTGATAACTATACTTTTAGGTTTTAGTATGGTATATGCTTATTATTGCTTATGAGTGCTACTAGCACTTTTATTCCCATTGATATTTGCGATGCAATTGTGCCTGTATGAATTGTGACTACTACCTCATGCGTAAACTGCATGTCAAAATAAATCCTTTTTAGTTACCTTCTTGCACTTGCAGGAAACAAAAAGGGGTATGAAAATAAATTGTAAATTTATAGAACTGCAAAGCATAGTTGAGCCTGCCTGCAGCAAAACTGCCTTTCTTTTATAATGACTCCGATTGAAAAAATGTTCACCTGTACAGCATATTCATGTACTTACTTAGATGTCTGTAAACTTACCAGATTGACCACTGATTCATTCATTTTGCGTCTAAAAAATGTTTACATTTGCATTTATAGCACTGGTTTTTGGTTGCATGATGATGTGGTACAAATTAGCATCCAATCCACGTCTGCTAGAGAATGATGACAAAAACTGAATTAGCAAACAAAGTAAAGCTCTCTACATGAGCGGATTAAGGTTTTTGGAAAATTCTCTTCAAACTTTGTAGGCACGAAATGAATGGGATGGGAAGATGGGATATTACATGACCGGATGGAAGAGATGCTTTGGTGAAACATAAAGCTTTAGGACAGGATGACATTTACGGATAGACTACTAGATGTTGCTTCAAGCACTATGCTTAATTTTATGATGAAGTTGTGACGGTTTTTGAAGGTTTGAAGTAAAAGCATGGAAAACCTCGTAGGCAGGAACGGTTTTTATGTGTACAGCTAGTACAGCATATATTTATGTGAAAGCGTGAAGTTTCAGGCGGGGAAAGTAATTTTCATTTTGTAGTTTATCTTTCATGTTTGCTTTGTCAGACAGGCATTAAGGCACTTCCATCGACACCCTCAATGCCAAACTAAACATTGTAAAAGTGTCTTGTATGCATTAGAGGCTTGGCTCGCTCAACAAAAACATACTAGTCTGAGAATGGAAAACGATAAAGATAATTTTGCTCTGAGCATGTAAGCGGAAGAATCAACATCATTGGTTAACAATTACTATGCTACCTTACCTATATATAAGATGTCTCAACGCAAGATCGGAAATAAGATTTAACTGAAAAGAAAGCACTAGTGAATCTTCCTAATCCTCTAATTACTAAAATTAGCATATTCCAAAATTATCTTCAAGCAGCTTTTCTAAAACCTTGGAACAGCAATACTACCTAATGGTTTTAATAATCGTTTATATATTCAGTGATTTAATGAGCACATTATTAGATCCATCCAATACAATACAGTTGTGGAACAGTCACCTGAGTCACCAACACGCTTTCCTACCAACACATTATCAACCCCAACTCATATAAATATGTTACGCCTGCCCAGCACCTTATTTCGCTAATCTTTAAGAAAAAGGGAATTAAAATGACATAATTTGTGCCATTTGTAAATACTGCTATGAATCTGTGAGTAGTGGTCACAGACTCAAAAATAAATTAAAATAATAATCTGAATCTGATGTTATCCTAAAGCAAACACTCAGCGATAGCAATTTGTATGCAGTATACAATATCAAAAAATTAATTTGTAATTAATTAATAAATAATATTAATTTTGCCTTAATTATGTAATTCCTTGTACCCTTAATTTAATACAACGGGAATAAAGCAACGTCCAGAAAATTTTGAATTCTGATTACTACGTTAACAGCCTAAATAATTAAATCAGATTAACCTTAAAAGCAAAAAAAGGCCATACCAAGCATTCCCAACGCACTACTGGAAATTGTATGATTGTATGGCACATAATACTGTTTAAAAAAAGTAATGCTTTCACTAACGACTTACATCAAAAGTTTCTATGAACATAAACCTAAATGCCTAGCATACTAGGATTCTAGGAAATGATTCGATTCCTAAAATACTGATTGATTTTTGGCTGATTGTTAATCTGCTTTTAGCTATTGTACTTTCTTAGATTTTAGCTAAAGTTTTTATTACTTCTTTCAAGCAGTATTTCCTTGTAGACTACGACTAGCATTCTTACAGTTCAATTGCATCAAAATCAATATTTAGGTTTTTGTCAAGGCTCCTGAATAAACTATTGAGCTTAGTTGGTCAAACTGAAAAACGAACATACTCATATATAAAGTATAAACATTGTAACTGTATTCAGAATACACAACATGGCATTAAATTGACCAACCAATTTCAAATTTCTTGTCACGCTAATGTTCCACGAGCGCCCTCAACATCATCAATAGTTTTAAAGTCGCCGAGATATTCTCTATCAGTAAATGCTTCAATTTCCGCTTGTAGCTTTAGCAAATTGGCTGTGGAAATTCGTGATTGAAAAAGTGCATCTTGAACCTATTAAATATAAATATTTATGAAGTAAACATTAGAGAGTATATATCTACATATAGTTAAGTTAGTAGATAATGTTCACTCGTTAAATAATTAACGATTTCGAATAGAAAAAACTGAAAAAACTGTCATTAAAAGTGCATGGTACACTACACACTTTCAATGATTTCTCTTCCATAGCTTATATTATAGGTAATATTTACGTATATTTACCTGCATTTGGGAATTAGAAAGGCCTTGAGAAAGTTTATCAATCTTTCTTATGCTGCTGGTAATCACGGGAGTAAGAAACTTATCGAAAATATTTGTCCGCAATGATCGGTTTCTTTCTCGATGTTTCCTGAGTATGGAAGGATCAATTCTGGACGATGACTTTTGTAAGATGATACCAGAAGGTAACAACAACTGACTCCATCCTGATCCTAGTAGCCTTCCTGCCGTAGTAGTAGATAATGATTCATCAACAGAGTTTGAGGAAATTGTACTATCAAAATCCGCTAAAAATAAAAGTACAAAACCGTCATACTATGCAATGCACCATAAAATACCATCGTTCATTATATTTATTAAGGAAAAAATTAATTGTCGTAAAGTCTACTGTTTTTTACGATATTAAGTTTGACTAACCTTCAATATCCGATTCTGGAGCTTCTCCACTAGTTAGTTTCCTGAGTATGGAAGGATCAATTCTGGACGATGACTTTTGTAAGATGATACCAGAAGGTAACAACAACTGACTCCATCCTGATCCTAGTAGTCTTCCTGCCGTAGAAGTGGATAATGATTCATCAACAGAGTTTGAGGAAATTGTACTATCAAAATCCGCTAAAAATAATTATATATTATTATACTATTCAATGCACCATAAAACACCATCGTTCATTATATTTATTAAGGAAAAAAATAATTGTCGTAAAGTCTACTGTTTTTTACGATATTAAGTTTGACTAACCTTCAATATCCGATTCTGGAGCTTCTCCACTAGTTACGTTATTCTGTTCCGCTCTCCTCCCACCAGAGTTTATCAGACTTGGGTCATTTACCGGCACGACAACTGGTTGTTCATATTCAATATCGATCTCGCCTTCAGACTCTTCGTCTTCGCCAGTAACAATTAATTTCTGAGAAACTCCAGTAGTAGCCATTTCAGATACAGCAAGGATTAATTAGCTTTTACTATCACAAATACAGCTTCTTTGGAAGTCTTGACACACACTTAAGTCTGAACTAAATATTTAGTCGGTCGAATTCTTTTCCTTGGAAGCCCTGATTTCCTGATATTGCTTCGTTATTTCAATCTGAGTCTGAAGGTTTCTCAGGTTTTCTTTCTTCCGTTCTTCACGTTCGAACTCTTTCTCAATGCCTGCATGAAGAAATTGACTGTCAAAGAAATAATAAAGACAATAATGGTTTATATCTTGCAAGTTGCATAACATCTCAGATTCACATCACAAGTATACGGTTTCATAAATTAAATGTACTACACCTGAAATCACGTAGTTCATATTTACGTGATCGTATCTTACCGATCTAATACTTGCTTCCAGTGGACGTGTACCACAATTCCAACGGCAGTTACACAGCTCAACGCAAAAACCGACTTTGCTAACAAACTCATCCCCTTATCCACTCCCGACAACGGTTTTCTATTTCTATCCCAAAAAAAAGAAATAAAGTTACAAATTAAAATAATAGTACAGACAAAACTTTATTCACCAACCCCTTGCAAAATAAACTTCGTCATATTTGGACACTTACCAAATCAATCATGAAAAGTTGTTAAACTGCCAGTTAATATTAATCGACCGAGTTACAATATTTCTTTTCGCAATTACCACTTGGCTCTTGAAATGATTTGAGCTAGATTGGGTTTGTATGGATAAGGAAGAACAGCTTAGCTACAATCTTAAACTTATCAAAAACAAAATTTTAATCAGCTAATCACACTAAACATTTGTTTGGCAGCTCGCAGCTGATTTTATAGATGCAGAATTGCAGATATTCCAACTTGCAGACATGCACATGCTCATGTTTTGGGAGCTTGGGCTGAGCTGAGAGATGAGAACCGAGCATTTACTTATGTTGGGAAAAAAGCAGCGCTAAAAACATCTGTTCAAAAATTCGATATCTGTTGATGTTCTCAATTTCCTATCGTTCTCGTGCGTATATATCAGATGTAGATGTAGGTTTTTAAAATAATTAAAATTGGAAATAAATATATCTTGAAATAAATTATATAAATTGTAAATTACAATACACTCAAAAATAAAAAGTCTGACTAAAGAATAATATTATGAAGTGAGTTTAGCTAACAAGTATGCTACAGACAGAAAAATAATATTCAGCGAGAGAGCTTATAATAATAAATCTGTTTACATTTTCAGAGTTTGTTTTTTTAGAAAGTTTATTAATCGATCATCGATAGGTATCGATATTCTAGACGTTATCACGATAAAAAAGTTAAAAATTTTTAAAATGTCGTCCGACTGGAGGAATGTTAGAATTAAGGAAGAGCCAGTGAGCGACTATGAGGGAAGTAGAAGTCGAAG
The DNA here is from genome assembly GCA_027744115.1 of Acrocyrtus sp. NNG-2020. Taxonomy (NCBI): domain Eukaryota; kingdom Metazoa; phylum Arthropoda; class Collembola; order Entomobryomorpha; family Entomobryidae; genus Acrocyrtus; species Acrocyrtus sp. NNG-2020. The sequence goes on from JAHZND010002786.1 coordinate 13,752, forward strand.
CTCTTCTGCTTATCCTGAAAGAGATCGAGGTGAAAGTCGGAGGATGAAGCGTGAAAGACGTTCTCCATCTCCTCCTCCTTCCCACGGCAGACATAGACAAGTGCGCCAAACAAGGTCGAGATCTCGCTCGAGATCAGGTAGTCGTGAACGGGAGAGGACAGGTGGAAGAAATAGGGTTAGCAAATGGGAACGAAGTCGAAGTCGGGAACGGGTAGAGTCGCATAGGGATAATCGGGATAGAGAAAGGAGGAGACCTTCGAGCAGGTACTAAAAGCACTTGAAAATTAATGGGAAATATAGCACAAAGTCATTTGGTTCTTTATCATTCAAAAATTAAATGAGGAACTGATGAACTGATAAACTGATGAAACAGATGAAAACTAAATAAACTATGTGCAGTAATTTTTATTTGTAGGGAGAGAGAAACGGATAGGGGATATGGTGGTGGACGTATAAAGCAGGAACCTTCGAGCCCAAGTCCAAGATTCCGGTACTTATAATACCAATATAATGCAATGTTTGGAACTTTTTTAAAATTATAAATCCCACTACTAGATTATTTCTGATATTTAGAATATTCAGTTTTATGTCATGTAAAAAAAATGTAAAAAAAAATTTTCACTCTGTCCTTCACGAGGTAAAAACTAAATTAACTATTTTTGATTTGTACTGAATTTCTACAGGAGCCCACCAAGACAGGATCGTCGGAGGGACGGCAACAGGGAAAGAAATCAAGATCAAAGAAGTAGGGATAGGCCAAGGGATGGCGCGAGAGAGCGCGACTGGGACAATTTCTTCAATCCTAAAAGTGAAATGTCACAGAAAGCTTTTGCTAAGCGCGACAAAGAGGAGCAAGAGCGAAAAGAAGAAGTAGGAGAATTTGGAAAGAAAGATGACGACTCAGAAAATCCTTCTCCAGAATTGACTCCTGATTAAATTTTTTTAGTTGTTCGTTAATTGTTTTTATTATAAAAGTATTGATCGGAACATATAATGTGCCGTAATGATTTTTTATTTGCATTGAAGCTCAAACGCATCATAACTACTTTCTAGATTTCTAGAAGTCAAAAGGTAATGCCTTTATATTGTATTGTACGTGAATATATGGTACAAATAAAGTCAATCATTTTGTGGTTTTACTCGTATTAATGTATTTGCCTCATTGCATTGCATTGCTATTAAATCTTCCGAACATGGGTTAGTAGCAAAGCTTTTATGGACAATGCTTCCGATGTAATTCTAATGATTATTGGAATTGCTCAATAGTTTAATTAAATCTCGAATTAAATCAAATGTCTATTTTCCAATTTAATGTCATATTTGCATTTTATTGTTTTAATACTTTACTGGGCAAAGATACAAGTTCCTTCATTTCAAGGTTTAAAACATCCACTTTCACTGAAGTGATTTTTACAGATATCCACTACTCATTTCATGTAATTGGATTTCTCTTTAATTGCTGTAACTTACACGTACACTCTTAATTAAATACATATTTCACTGTAGATTATACTATTTAGTTTTCTCTCTGTACAATATTTTAACAGTAGGAACAATTTTACCGGTATTAGTTTTATAACGAAATGGAATGAAGTTATAATGGAGTAGAACTTACTAGTTAGTTAGCCTAAATATAAATAATGAAGTAGACTTAGTAGACTATAGTGCATCGTAATTTACTTGCTATAACTTAGAGAAAATATGTTGAGAATCTTGCATTCCTCAGTCGAATGACATTGCAACAAGAAATGCATATACCTAGGTAAATCTAAAGCATGAGTGCTATGGGGCAACGTGAGACGGTGAAAGTAGTTAGGCAGTAAAAGGTGCTGACACTAAATACATAAATATTATTAACTATTGATGCCATTTGCAAACACTAGTAAGGCCTCCATACACCAATACTGTCAGTTGAGCCAGGAGTTTGATTGCTGTCCAGTTCCCCCGCCTTCACTAGAGTTTCTCACTGAGTTTCTCACTGAGGTCTCCGCCAAAGGATCTTCTTCATGACTTTTCATTTCATGGGCTGAACCATTTCCTGGCTCCGTCTCAGGCTCTTCACTGGAGCCAAGGTGATGGGGATGATGATGCGTAAAGGTGTGATGATATCCAAAGCCACCAGCAGTTCCATTAGCCGCCGTTGCAAGGGCAGACAGAGAATGGAGGGAGTTGGAAGCGTACATTGCTGAAATAGTCAAGTCTGATTTTTCAATGAGAGGAATCATTCCACTTCCGGCTGAGGCTCCAGCAACGCTTCCCGTCGCAGCAATTGCTGAAGTTGGACTACACAAGTAGGAAACGTTTCCAGAAGCAGACATTATACCGCCTGTCCCAGTTCCGCCAGTAATAGCACTACCACCGCTTCCCCCCGCACCATAATGATGGTGGTAATAAGGTGACAAGTTATTTGCGGAATTGTAATAACTGGATGCGTGGTAAAATTGAGCATGATTGTGGTGATGGTGATGATGGTGGTGGTGGTGTGGATACCCTGAAGTGGTGTGAGTTGGTGATGAGGAGGAATTGTTTTGAGATGACGATGAGCCAGCACCTCCACCGCTGCTGTGGTGTATAGGACTTGTGGAGGTAGTCATGTTATGGTATGTTGAACCAGCCTGACTGACAATGACGGCAGTGCTGGTGCCTCCAGCTGAGAGGGCCCCGCTGCTGAAATAGTCTGCAGTTGACATTGGATCGGTTGTGGGCAAATATGCTGGAATAAATTGAAATATTAATTTTTAATAATAATGAGCCATGGAGCACATGTCAGATTCGCCCAATAATTTCTAGATATCTGCTCCGCTAACCTGATGTAAATGGCTCTCCTCCAGTAATGTCGACATACGCACTCTGAGCAAGATTTGGGTATGAAGTACTTCCAACAGCCGCTGTCCCGTAGGTTGCTGGCCAACTAGATACGTCCGCTGGATACGTTAAAACATCTGTAATCAAACAAATGATAAAATAAGTTTAAATAAATCCAACATGCGTACATCTACATACACATTTTGTAATTTCCCAAGCTTATTGCTACTACTGATCCTTGCTTTGAAATATGTATACAATTCTAATCGACAAATCAGCAGGTAATTGGAGTGAACTCATGAGCAACTCCGAATGTCTGCACAGGAAGCTATTTGCTACTAAAAGCAGCTTTCATTACATGACATATCCTACATCCACCCAACGTTTCAAGTACTGCATACTGATTCAGTTTTACACCCCGCTCTGTCAATCACAAATAGCTACTGTCTGACAGAATAAATGGAAGGACTAAATTGATTCTAATGACTATAATCAAACATAGAGGGTAGACATAATTGCCTCAATTTGGCTTGAGTTACTTGAGGTCCGTGTTTATAGGAATACGAAATGCCAGGATATCTTATTTTCTCACAATGCCCCATAGGTGCTTTTTTCATGTTTCTTCTTCGGTTTGGTCCCCTCATCCAAGTAAATACAAAATATTTACTGCTACAAATAGATCTGTACTGGATACATACCTACATTACTCATACATCAAAAAATTCCTATTTTAAAATGCAAAAAACTCGTTTGAAGTGAGTGGGCTTTTAGCAGTAAGCAGTATGGTATAATATGTATATGCAATATCAAATTATTTCTGCAAAATCATTGCTCATAGTAATTATGCCGTCCAAATCAAGACTGCTAATTAACTTTGCGTATCCAGTAGGTGCCTTAATTTACTATCAAGCTATAAAAAAAACTTTAGCAATGTCCTTTAGGAAATCATAAGAAGCCACCCACTTTCTCGTCAAGCGCAAACTAAACAAAGTGGTGCATCAATTTCAGTAAACCACTCCAGGCTCGTCTGAGTGGCATGCCACCTCACAGCTATTACAATTTGTCGGTGGGTGCTCACGTCAAACCGAGGGATTGAAAGTGACAGGTGAAAACCTCCCAAAAACAATACGATAATCATTTGAACAGAAAATATGGGAAATGGATAGGTAGACAAACTTTGAGCTAACAAGGTAGGTACACACGCAACGTATTTTAAAACCATCTCATTTTCCCGTTTCACAGACTCCCCTCTTCCACATACAATGTTTCTAGCAGCTTTCCTACTGAGATATCCGATGAACTTTAAACAAGTTGGACCCCATCGAATTGTTTTTGGCTAGTGATTAGCAACTGACGAGTGAGTGACGGTGAGTTTAGGCTCCACTATAACCTGCTTTGCTTGCCTTCATTACTAATTAATTTGTGCATGATTCTTCATCGATCACGTAAAAAATACAGTTTCTGAAAACTGAAATAATTTCAGTGAAATGGGTGCAACTTGCAAGTATCACTTTTTTCTCATTACATACATGATACAACTCAAATCAAATTCAGTCTCACGTTA
>JAHZND010002787.1:0-19528 GCA_027744115.1 Acrocyrtus sp. NNG-2020
AAATAAATCGTCGCTGTAAAGTATTGCCTGTCATACATATAACTCAGTCGAGTTGTTGCGATATGCAGAAAGGGAGACAGAATTTGATTAGGTACTTATTTCGCAAAAAGGAGGACCGTATTAGTGTTTGAAAATTAAAGTAATAAATCAGCGATGACGCAAAGGAAAACAATTACGCGGAAAGTGGTAGAAGAGAAGACGCGGGGATAGCGCTACATTATTACTTTTTTTTCTTGTCTGGAGGAAGAAGATGGATTGTGAAGGGAGTACGAAAAATATGAAAGAACAAAAGCAAAACCATAATTACCAATTGGACTTTATTATATTAAAGTTTACTTTTTCTCTTGAGATGTCAGCCTCATGCAATCATTCATAAAGTTTTATGATCCCACGTAGGTATATGGAAACAGAGCAGCAACCAACTGCCGCATACTTCTGCTCTCCGCCTGATTGGCAAAAACAGTAGGCAATAAAATAAGAAGGAGACGAGAAAACGCATTAAATCCACATATGCGTCTGTATATGCAGGTATTTAATCCTTTTCATTTCATCCAGCATCATATCCTATCAGGCGGAGCCATATTTATAAAAAACTACAAGACTAAACTAGATTGTGCCGTAAAATCATTTTTTATTGGTGTACTTTCATGTAAATTAGATAGCCAAAGTTAAATGGAAATGAGTGGCTGGATGAGTCATCAACTCATCATCTCCGTCTAATTGTTTCAACTTTGTCCAAGAGCACACTCCTCAATTTACAGTGGAATACACCTGAGCAGCGCAAATAAAATGAAAAATAATATCAATGCACTTTTTCGGGTAGTACAAGCTGCTAATGGCCACTCGAATATCATATTGCCGATGCTTTATTAAAATAAATTAACTCCAGAGAAAAATATTCACACCTGCTGGAAATTACCTAACAAAATGGCATTTGTTGCCAAATACGTAGTTTTGCAATTACAATTCACAAAAAACTCACACTATTATTCTTCAAGTTGTTATTGCACTGGGGCTATATGATACATTTTACATTGCAATTTGTTTTTAGTGTAGTGTGGTTAATAACATGGTCGTTACAGTTTAAATGGTGTTTTTAGCTGGCCAGAAGAAAAAAAGCTGCGCTTGCTGTCCCATCTTCACCTTCGTCACCTCCTAGGAGTCAGCAAGTATGAAATGCGTATATTAACGCCAACGAGCAATGATTAATGATCTATGATAATTCTTCGTGACTGCACGTGTCCTGAAGCATAATTTACGTGCACTCATAAGATATTTTGATATTTACAACCTGTTTCTTCCCTTTAAAGCTTGACAGTGTACTAGCCATTTCTGCATCTTTTTGGTATTGTTTCCGTTATGCTTAATTCTTTTTAAAAATCGAAGGTGCAGATGAAACAACTAGGATCACGATCATGCAGGTGTGCGTATGAATGAATATTTAGATGTTTGCTAGAGAGTAAAGAGTGTGCTCTTTACCCGACCAATATAAAGTGAGAAGTAGGTACGTTAATCTAAAATTCAGAATTTTATGCGTTTTCCTCCATGACTTTTGTTGTACATGCTGACGCATATGTGCACATTAGCATGCGGTATGATCATCTCAAGAATAAAAAGGGTAAAGTGGGTAGTTGAGTAGTCAGTAAAAATAGACTACTTACAAGCCTCTTCCAGGATTCGGTCAGCAGTGCCAGCATCTGCATCCAATTTACACGTCTTCACAGCCACAGGGATTTTCTCTTTGTCTTTGTTGTTGTAAACCCCCTGATGAACATCACCAAACTGGCCTTGTCCGATAATCTCACCAAGCTCAACATTGTTCCTGTCCAGTTCATAGTCGTGTGCTGTAGAGTAGGAAACATCAAGAATATAAATTGCCAAAAAAAACTAACATCACCAGCTATTGTCCAGCGCCGCATTTATTTTATGGGGCTATTCTTGTTAGGAAAATTAACATTTTTGCTAATAGGAAAACCGCACAACCAAATTTTATTTCTCCTTTCCAACTTGCAACGGTCATCACAAAGCGAAAATTAACTAGCTATAATCTCAAGACAATGAGTAATTTGTTTCGAAGTTCTGCCAAATTCTCTTTAATTGATAAAACATGCAAATTTAATGATATCTTCATTTTCACTCACAAGCTGGAATTGAGTAGTCCCCGTCTTCATCAACGATTTCAGCGTAGTCATCCATCGGATTGTCTCTGAAATCCACAGGACTGTTTGAGCCGCTTGCATTCCTGCTCAGACTCCGATGACGGGGAGGATGAGCATCTGAAAGCATCATGTTGGCGTTCAAAAATATTTGATTAGATCTTCCGCACAAACAAAACCACACATGCACCAAAACAGTACACAACTCCCAACATAAACTTTATACTCTTTTCTGCACATAAAAATGTCAAAATCGTATCTACACTTCCTCATAAAACATTCTCACATTTTTCTCCAAGTTCACAATTCAAATAGGCATATCCAGCAAAAACAAAACTCAAAATTAAATATTTTTCTTAAGACTCAAGACCCAACTTAAAAAACTCTTTTTTTCATTTATAAACCAAAAGCACAATTTTCATGACTTCTTCCATATCCAACGATAAAAACTGCAAACTGACTGTGAGAGTCGAGTCTGTAAACTTAAAAATCTAAAACTCGTCAGTCATCAATTGAGTGTAAAAAAGAGGCTTAAACAAAACCATTTTCATTCATCTTCCTCTGAAAACCTCAACACTCATGCACACCAACATGACACAATAACAACTGAGTTAAATCCTCCTGCAAGATTGTTCTTCTAGATATAAACTGAAAAGACAACACAAAAACTGCATTCCGTCTTCATATAACATGTCACACTCACACTAGCGTGAGTGTGATGTGTGCAATACCTGCCTCCTCTCATATCCGACCGTAAAAGACATAATATTCATGCGTGCATGCACGTTCAAATGTATTCTTCTGCATCATTCTGCATTCATTAAATTAGGTACTTTTTTTTCTTGTACATAACTCATTCAGCAAAAACCAAATACAACGAAAAAACATATCATCAACCAAAAAGAAGTGCATTATTGCAGAAGACTTTTGGTATATGGCTTTGGTGGCTTAAAGTAAAAAAAAGAAGCTCTCTACACAAATACTCCACCATAGCCACCATCATCCTCATCATCATCACCACCGCCAAACTTAACAAAAAGGTGTACAATATTATAGTAGGTAGCAAGCTAACATCATTTCATATCTTAAAAAGGAGTACTCTTCATACTTTCATAAATAACACGAAATACAATGTGGTAAAGAGAATAACGTGTAGTCGAACCTTTCAGACAAGGACAATTCCTCAAGGTAGCAGCTTGCAATTGAGAAAAAAGAGAAAAAAGAGAAATATATCAGGTTTGTTTGTTGCAGTAAAGATTTTTTTTTCAATTCAGCTCACTGAAGAAGTGAATGGCATATGAAATGATTATGGATCCAATCTATGATGTTCACGTAGTAGCCAATTTTACAAATACAAGGAGAACTCTTGTAAGTCTAGGCATATAAGAAAAGGATGCATAAAAGTCCTCAAAAAAAAGGATTATAGTGCCACAAGTTTACAGCTTCGGAGCGAATATGGTTTGATGGTGACTCTGAGATTAAAGTTAAGAGCTAATATACGTATAGTAAGATAGGGTGCACCTTTTTTGTTTTCTGCAGCTGCCTCCTCCCTACTCAGCCTCAACATCTTTGGGTAAAAATTGAAAGGGTGAAGTCAAAACTGCTAAAATGTAAATTCTGCTTGTTGATGTGGTGCATGAAAGCAAATATCTGTTTTTATTGCAGTACACTATAAAATGAATCGATACTATTTGTCCTGTCTCTAAAAAGTTGTAAACAAGGCGCATCGCTTTATGTAAGAGATCATCAAGTACACGATCAGTTCAATGATTTATATATTCGTCCAAGAGTATAAATATAAATATGGCTGTGGTTATACGGTAAGAATGTATGCAGCGTGAAGTGATATGAGTATCTGAACTGTACTCGCAAACTTACAATAATATTGCGTATAGTCAATTTTACGAAGATTTGATCAGACGGACAAATCGTAAAAGGTAACATGTGCTTGCGGCTTTTATGGCTTGCTTCAGATTTAAAGAGTCTCTTACTTGAGCTGTTTGTGCTGCAGGCGCAGCTGTAGAAAGCAAAAAGCATTGCACATCTCTGGTGAAGATGATGACTTCACAAGGTCAGTTATGATTTCATTACAAAATAAACTTTCAATCATGTCAATGCTCGTCTTTCTCATGATCACTCTTAATTATCAGCTTTTATTAGCTAAGGAGCCAGATAAATTGCCATGAAGTAACTCAATCACCAAAAAATTATGTTGATGAAACTGCTCCGAAAGCATTTCGCAATTAAATGCTAAATGCACATACAATTCACGTTTAAACTTTGATTAAAGAATTCAGATTATTTCGAAATATGTACATTCCAGTTTTTTCTTGTATTTTCAGTCCGAAACTATTGCCAAATCGTTTTACGATCGTGTGGACTAGGTCAGAGTCATGAGAAATATTCATTCTATTTCATACCATTCCTTACTTTTTATTTTAGTATCATCATCATGATCATGACAATAAATGATGCTATTGTAAATTTAAATTTAAATGCGTAACATCTTGAGCACATTTCGTTCTTTAGCATCTCACTCACTTCACGAAGCAACTGCAAAGCCTCCACCTCCACCACTGCATTATCATTCAAAAAATTTTTTTAAACAACTACCGCCCCATCCCATTCTCGGTAATTACAATAAAAATCAGTATGAATGACTCGTAGGCTCATTACATTATTCTTCTCAGGATGAGGGTGGCAATGCTCAAAGTCCAACTAGCTATATGAATTACACACAAGCATAGAAGTGCGTATCCAGGCTTATGCCTAAACTGTTTAGCATCTCTGAAACTCATAAGAACTATGTCAGAGTCAGAAGCTGGATCATGATCATTACCACACGAAAAAAAAGTTTCGAAAAGCAAAGACTCTTCTCCTCCGACATTATAAAAACACACACACCTTCTCGCTATTTGAGAAACGGCAGTTGTGTAAAAAGCCAAGACAAATGAAGGTATGAGATGAGATGAGGCTGTTGAGGGTAAAAATCCAATTTGAATGCATAATACGTTGTTGTGGAAAGCAACTTTTAATGACTTCCTAAAGCGTTATGCGTCATCGAACTTAATGGAAAAGGTTTAATTATGACTGTTATTATTATTGAGTTGCCCTTCCTCCCATATTCCTTTTCATTAAGATTTCTTGCTCGTCCTCCGAAAAGAAACCAGAAGAGGGAAGAGAGAAATAGCAGCCTCCTGAGAATTTCATTTTAAAAACTGCAACGCTTTTTAAAAGCTAGTTTTGTAGCCCTCCGCTCTCTAACTCAGGAATGGGCTGCAGACATCAGAGAGACTTAACCACTAAAAAGAAAACCAGTCTAAAATTCCTCGAATCTTTTTTCAGACCTGATCAAATAGAGTACAATATTGTTACTAGCTCCAAACTCAATTTAGGTAATAATTATTTTCATTACAACGATCCACCTCCTCAAAAAGTGGCCGCTTTGATCTTGTGAACCGGTGCAAACTACACAAAATTACAGAGAGGAGCTCTCCTCTGTGTCAAGTAGACCAAAAGTAGCAATTTTTGGCGCAACGATACAATAACCTATTGAACTGGTCGGTACACAACAAAAATTGCCAGAGTCACCTTACCAGATTCTCTATTATCTCTTTGCGAGAATTAATTTCATCCGATTTTATTTATGTCAGTAACTCTTCTATAGCTATAAAGTTGCAGCTGAGTTTGCAAAAGAATTACAAATTACGTATTATCTGCAGTAACCGGACATAATCGTAATCGTTATCTGTCTAGTTTTCTACGATGGATGTGTACTAGATGCACCTAATCTTTCTGTTTTGCACAGAGCTGAAGGTTACTGGGTTTATTATGCTTTTGCTAGTGCTGACCGCTTTAGAAGTGCGGCAACGATGTGTCTGTGACGTGAGATGTGATGACACTCAAAAAAGAAGGACTTTGCAATCTGTAGGCTGAACAGTCTCTAGTGTTCCTACGCTTTTTAAAATTCTGTTGATGCAACCTAATCTCGTAGACTCGACAAGTAAATGCAACGCCAAGACAAATCGCTTGCCGCGTTTCACAGAGATTCAACTGATTATGCAAGAGGGACCAAGTTTAAGCTTGACTTTGACTTTTCTCTTAGCTTTCAAGCCCAAACAAACTGTTTGGGTGGATCAGGTAAGTAAAAGTAGGCATGTATTAGTAATTCATGCAAGACTGCTGCGTAATGTCTATTTGTACAATGCAGTGTAAACTTTGACCATTTAATTGCAATTAGCCTAAATGAGTACAAGATGGAACAGCCACTGTGCTTCCCTTTCATAGAAGCATCCTTCAACCTTCCTTTTAGGCACACCATCATTTATTAAAATGTTTCTGACAGCTGAAATGGAAATAGTTCCAGTAACCAGCAAATAACTTGATGAATAGTTGTGCCAACATGAGAGTAGCTGAATAGCTGTGTAAATAGTGAGCTGTCGAGGAGCGTGTCATGAAGTGAAATGCAATGAGCGCAATATCGGATCATACCATTCATACCGTCACTCCCATTGTGCTCCTGTAAATACGACATTCTTCCCTCGTTCCACTTCCATTTAGGAATACATTTTTTCGCTGAAGTCGAATTATTTCACGTTCCACGAAAAACCAGTTTTCTCCCGTACCTGCATCTGTGACAAAGGCTATCATTCCAAAAAATATATTCCCCTCTTTGCACTCCCCGCATCATAGTCCCCCTCTTTTTCTTCTCCAAAGGAAAATGCTAGTAGCCATTGTGCGAAGCTCATAAATATCATAGTTATCTCCCACACAGCTTACAGCCTCAACAAAAATTTTCTCTTCTTGCTTTCCCATTACATTTCAGAGGGAAAGTCAGTCGGGAGGTGGTTTCGCTGCAAGAACCCCAAGTGAAAGTCATATATCAAAACATGAATCCACTACATTTAAAAATTGTTTGGGGGTTCCAATTACTTCACCATAGTAAGAGAAAATGGCTCTTCCGAGTACTCCCCTGTTTCCAGTTTCCTATTGAGATGATAATAGTATGAGTTTCTCACCCTTGTGGAGGGGAAATTTTTAGCGACTAGAATAAGTTCTCCGTGATACGATAGACTTCCAACCGTGAACTGAGACTCTGATTACGTGAGTATGACTGAGTTCATCTCATCGACGATGAGGAAGGTGGGGGGTGATTTTTCCGGATGCGAGATGCAGCCAAAAATATATATTTTTTTCGTAGTGCATCCATAACTGTTACGTGCCTACATTTCCTTTTTTTATTTTTACTACCCCTTCCAAGTTCACATTTTCTACAACCGCAACGCAACAAACCATGTTCAAAGCATTTAATGCAATTTTCAATTTAATTTTGGTAAGTAATCCTGTGAGCTCGGTCTACTACGTACTAATAACTTATGAAGTGACTGTCATTGCAACAAGATTTTTAGTGTGAAATATGGATCCATACTGTAAATAAATGTGCATCCTCTCCTCTCTCATGATCCATTTTTTTAGCTTACCTTTCCTGTTCCACACAGTGTATCGCATTCCTGGCACCGCATTCCGCACGTAGCCATCTATAAGATCTGCCATATTCTCAGCTTCTGTTAGTGACGGGCATGTGATTGTTAGACATTCAGAAGCTCCGGAAATGCGAAGTTGTAGTAAAGCCTTCTTGTGCTGCTCACACTCTGACACCAACGTGTGAATGCTTTTCACTGCTGTGAAATCCGCCGCTTTCGTAGACTGCAAAAAAAGATAAAGTAGAAACGAGATTAGTATGATTACTTTCACTCTCGCATTGCATTACTCATCAACTCATCTCATCAAAAGTTATCAGCTCTGAGATAACCAACAGATTTCATAGGAATGTTGTAGCGATAAATGTACGGGCTTGTGAAGCCACGCATCACACGTAGCTCATATCGCAGTTGCTCCTAGAGCTAATTTTCCTTTGAGTTTATATGACCCTCGCGGGTCTCCAAAAATTGCCGATTCTGAGGGTATTTCACCTCAAAATGGCGGGGCATTGGGTAAAGTTTTCAACTAGCAAATAATCCCATCTCGGTAAGAACCTCATTGATTAGGATATTGCCGCTGCGCAAAGATAACGTTACTATACTTATGTACTGGTCTAGTGTTTTTCGTGCTTCCCTTTTCAGCCGGCTTTCTTCTTTGTCTCAATTTTTCTACAAGATTTTTTCATTAAATCGACAAAATATTTTTCTAATACAACTTGAGATATTATTTTCAATACGACTTTGCATAAAAAGTGCCGTAATTGTTCATCATTACGCAATAATAATTAAATTTCTACAGAATTAATGATTGTACTCCGCTCGACCGATTTCAGCAGTTTGTACTGTGCGCCTCTTCTCCTCGTTGCCCCATTTCACTACTGCCTGTGTATACCAAATGCTACAGAGCCGCTGTGCATTCACCGCTCCGCTCGCTACACAGCAACAGCAGCCCCATTGCATTGCATTACTATACAATTCAGCTCTCGCGTCTGTTCTCTCATGAAACATGCATCATCCATTTCACATGCAACTCCCCTTTTATGTACAAAAACTCACTGAAGCTGAATGCTGATTAATACCACTTCACAATTTTCGCTGCTGCACTGTTTTTCCTTATCTGTCCAAAGAGTCACTTCCTTCACTATAAATATGTATCTGTATCATCCGCACACATTAAGTGTAACTGTATAGGTACATGAAGTACATATGTACGTGCTTAGTAGTCACAATCGGGTAATCAAATTTGCAGCTTGAATTGCACTTAATTAGTGCTACATGATTAGTAAAAATTCTCTACTGCTTATACCTATAATTTCTTCCAAAAGGCGGATATAGATTGGGCTATGTTTCACTGTAGTAAAATGTCGTGATGCCCTGTCGATCACTATTACTCAAATTCCAATAAATATTCGACACTCTGACTTTTCGCTCTCAAAACACGAGAATTATCTATGCCTAATCACTCATAACTTCACAGTTAAAAGTTGAAGTAATTTTCAGTTTTGATTTAATTAGTCCCCTGCTTGTGTATTTCTTTGTTCAAGTTTCCTGGAAATTAGTGGGGGAGTTTCTACTGCGCATAAGTTGTTCTCCTTTCTCTGACAAGAAACAAACTGAGAAATGCTTTTGAATGTTTTGGTTTCAATTTCCAATTCTTCCTTGGCCTAAAACGCTCATCTCGGAAAGTTGGCGATAAGGGTTTACAAATCGTTTATGTGCATTCCCACTCATTCCAAACTGCATAGCCTGCCTGTACTTGTTTCAAAGTTTATGGATCTATTTTTGTGTCAGGAGAAGAAGAGAGGCAGCTTCTTTAGAGCACTCGGAAATTTGCACTTTCCGAATTCTACATTCTTACATTTCCCTGGCTCTGGCTCTCTCCGTTCAACTGTATTAATCTTCGAGCATACATCACCAGTGCCACCACCCTGTCTGCTCTATTCATTCTTATCTCATTCTCTCCATTCAATTCTTTTCCACTTCCCATTTTCTTCCTTAAGCCCCACACTGCGAGAGTCTTACAGACCTAAAATGTTATCTGTCGCCTTCTACAGTAGTATCCGATATCGCGTCCTTAAAACTATTTTTTTCAGGCTATTTTTATGTATTTTCTGCAGATTCGAAAACTTTTTGGAGTTAAGCCCTTAGGATTTTTTTTTCGGATTTTTAAGCACCAGAAAGCCATGAAAATCTTCGGGCAACTTTATTTTTTAGGGGAAAACGGTTAAGGCCTTACCCATAAATCTTACACTGCAGCATGTTTACATGTATAGGTAGGTAAGTACATTGTGCCACTTTACGCAGTGAAATGAGCAATACGTATTTGATGGTCATGTAGTGCCAGTCGTAACTAGGAAAAATTGCCTGTTTACTCCATCTCATCATTTCACTGTCTCTCACTCAAATAATGCTCGTTAGTTGAAGCAGCCATTAAATTCTGAAATTAATAGCTTTTAAGCAAAGTAAATACTCACATTTTAATCCTAGATTGTCGAAAAGGATTTAATCAGGTCGGGCCCATCAAAATTCCCGTTGAATGACTAAGACTAATGAGTGCTAATTACTGTCTTGGACAATTTCAAATAGGTTTTTTGCATCTCAAAACTAAATTAAGGCAGTGTAAGTATGCCGTCTCGTCTGCCGCTACAGAATCCAATTTGATATCTGTTTTATCTGCTGCTGTTTTTATAACCCATCCGACCTACAAGACTGAAGTTTACAAGACTTTCTCATTTTTCATAAAAAATAAAATGCATGTCTACCTATTTCCGTTGCCGGTTTCCAACAGCGCAGAAAAAAGGTCAACTTATTTTTTTATACTTTCTCCTTACACCCGAACCCGAGTACATATAAGTATGAAATTTCTGTCTTTCCGAATCAAAAATTATCACAGGAAGGACAAGCTTTATTGAGAAAGATGGCTGATCTACGTTCTGGATGAAATGACGTCGTGTCTTGGTGCGATATATGGCTCATGAAAGCTTTTTCTGCTTCGGGTGGCTCTCTGTCGATCAACTTTTTCTTCAGTAATACGTATTAGCTTTATACAAGGAACATAAACATAATCCCACACAATATGCTGCAGAATTTATTTTTTTTCTCAAGAGAAGCATACACCAAGTACCAAAAAGCTGTCTGTGAGTGTGCTCCCTTGCATTTAGGATGTTACTTTATGCGAACTCTAAAATACCGATAGACTCACTGAATGAAAAGCAGATTAATGTCACTGCCACATATTGATTTAGTGAAATGCGTCATGAGCGGAGCTTGAGCTTAGTTCGTTCTTTTTTTAAAAAAAAACTTTTTTTTACTTATTTGCTCCTCCATGTAATATTCTCAAAAATGATGGCAGAATAAAGAATACAAGGCCCAAAGTCACAGTTGAATGCAAGTGATATTTTATCTGGGAAAGGAACATGGTATGTATATCAGGCTCATACATATGCTACAGAGCACCGTAATCAAAAAGTCTGAAAGCGCAGACAAAAGTTTTGAATTAAACTGTGATTTTATTATTTCTAGAGCATATTTTTTTCTCCTCGTAGCCAGTTGGAAACTTTGCCAAGTGCGGGCCAAATGTTAGCGCTAGCGAAATCCTGTTTTATGCGAGATTCCGCACACGAACTTTTTCTATTTCAAGTAGAATAAATATGAATTAAAGTTAGGTAAAATTCTGGCGTGGAAAAAAAAGTGGCGAAGCAGCTGGATTCAAGATATTTTTAAGAAGCGGTTCACACATGCATTTCATTCATATTATGCATTCCGTTGTGCCTGTAAGAGTAAGAGTTGAGGATGGAGATAAAAAAAAGTTGGAGCTTGTTTTGTTCGCCTTTCCTCACAAGAAAAACTTTATTTTGCAGTATGCGGAACAAAACGATTTTTTTTTCCAGCGCTCAAGAATTTTTACGGCTGTCATAATAGCGTGATCATGCGTTCAACCTCTTATCACTTTGGCCAAATGGCAGACATTCCAGTTCGCACGACATCCAGTAATTCACGTTTACCCTTGGAACAAACCACTTTTCTACCCAAAAGCCAACACTTTACGTAATTGTACTAATTTTTAGGTACGTTTTTAGGGACATAATAAAAAATTCACTAAAAACTTATCCTAAATCTAGCCACTAAACAATGGCAATGTCACTGTGCCTTTCCTAATTTTGAAAAAAGCCATCCGTAGCATACAAGATAGAATTGAATCGATGCAAAGGAACTCATAACTCCGTTCATTTCACTTTCGTAGGAGTGCTAACTTGCTATTAGAAAAGAGCACGACATTTTCACCGAGTTCACCTCCTATTCACCCTTCANCACTTTCGTAGGAGTGCTAACTTGCCATTAGAAAAGAGCACGACATTTTCACCGAGTTCACCTCCTATTCACCCTTCAAGTACAAATTGATGAGGGCAAAGAAGACAAGTAGTGGGAGTTCTTTTACGCTGTTATTATTGTTAGGTGAATGAACTGCACTGATTTCAAGTGCCTAAAAACTGTAGTATCCGTCTCATTACCAGACATATAGCTTTCTTCTAAATCCCATCACCCACCTCTGAAACAAATTTGTCCTCGATTGGAAACGCCAATATTACCATCCCACGTAATTTTACGCTACTAAAAACTGACTCAGTTTTTCTTATAAAAATTTAGCTTTTTTCTTACCTCAAGCGCTCTCTCCGTTAGATATGATATTCCGTCTTCAGGTCCAACCACTAGCTCAATTGGAACTGACCATCCAGACTGTAAATAGTTTTAAAAAATCTTCAATTAGTAATTTTCATGTAAAATCTTCAAATGTTAATGCTCTGCTATATAGGCATACTATTTTTTTATATTAAAGTTCATGTTCAATACCAAATCTTTTGCGATTGCCAGCGATAAACATGTACATTACCTACAGCTACAGCATTTTTTCCATGAATCGATTAGAAAAAAATGACCTCATATTCCTTCAAGAAAAAAATTATTCGCGAGACAGTGATAGTGTTTTGCGCTGCCAAATAAACACGCTGACATTTATATAGCTACTTAGTACTTAATGCAAAACATTTATAGGACTACGTACGACCATGATAAGCGTGCACAGTCGAGAAAACCGCAGAGCTGCCTATGACATGATGAAATATTTAGGCCAAAGGCACAATAACCTTTTAATTTCAATGCATAAACTTTAACTTGCCATTAGGCTAATATATTCGCAATTTGCAAATTATATATTATTCCACAAACACTAATTCATAATTGGAATTAATTACAAATTACAACATGCAATTACATTCCTTTTGCACTGGAATGCCAAGCCTAAAATAGGTTTCGCGTATCAAACGTCACATAGCCTTTGACATAGCCAACCTCTGAAAACTGCCCTAATTTTAATCGTTTTCACGAACATGATAATAATTATGTGATTAATTACGTCTCTCAATAACTCATACTAATGCTTACTACCGTAATTTTCTTATACATGTTCAAGTACGCCATATACTTAATCATACGTTAAAATCAATGATTAAGTTAATGGCTAAAATGGCTTTGCATTTTCAGTTATTATAAGGTCATCGTCATTATCACATTGAAGTATGGCGTGGTTTATAGCACGGAAATATAATCTCTTCCGAACTTTCACTATACAAATTTCTCGAGTTAGAATTCATTTTGTACGCGAAAAGATATTTTTTTTCTGGCTCTTTTTGGCGATGACAACATTCTTCCAAATTATACTGTTAATGGAAATTGATCATGGTCTAGCATTGACGGGTAATTTCATCCACATGTCCACACTTGTAATTTTTTTGCAGCATTTTCTCTTCAAACAAGTTCAGTAAGTTTATTAAGTATGCACTATCCTTCTTTACATAAGAATTCATTATTTCGAGAATTGCATCACACAAATTACATCATGTAGAGAATTTTATTCATGGCAATTTTAAATTCTATTATATTCGTCTCCAGTCACGCAGAAACCACTGATAAAATTTTGACAAGGTAATAATAAAGAAATGACTTGGCGAATTCCACACTCCACAGCCATTTCATGTTTTTATATAAACGGTAGACGGTGACGGTACTATTGACTGCGGCTGGGATGTCTCCTCATGCAGCTTTTGCTGGAAGGAATCATTAAAAGAGCTGCTGTGTGCTGCCGAAATAGCCACATATATTTTACATATTGCTAAATCCATTCAGAAACCGCACGCATATTTCTTATTACAAATTATGAAAATCTCCACAACATAAAAATTGACAAAGAATGCCATTTTATTGCCTTCATTATTTTAAATTGATGCATACTTTATTTTTTCAATTGGCAAACTAATATTTGCTGCAGACTTTCAACTTGAAACGAGATCAAAAAGAAAATTGTGACCTTGAAAGGTAAAGAAAAGAAACGACAATTTCGTTTGATCATACCGAAAAACCTGCCTGCTATGAATGTCGATCTGACAGCCTACGCTTATTGTTTACAATCCATTATGAAATCTGATAATCCCATAAAGCTTACTCTGGCTGCCTTTTATGGAAAGCTGAATTTACACTTATGAAGCGTAATCGATATGCAAAACTCCGCCTACGGCCGAATTTAGAGCAGATTGCTCATTATTTATCGCATATTTTTCTCCTATTGTGGGCTTACAGCCGGAGATACAGCAAACAATTCTGAAGATAACAGCCAAGGCTAAAGATTTTCTGGCTTGAACATGCACGAAAAATCCTTCTTGAGTTATCTTTAAAGAAAAATGGCAATGTAATTATTATCGAGTGTGTTTTCATTGTTGGCAAAAAAATTTACTTTCCTAAAATTCTCATACAGACACAAAAGGTGCAGAGGTGTAATTGGTAAAAGTAACTGTTTTCGCTAATGTACACCTGAGAAACAGCTCAGTTTTATTATTGTGAAGGATTATCCCCTATCCATTATTTATTGTATGGAGAGGTGGGAGGAAAAGCAGAATTATTAGGCTTCTAATGAAGACAGGTTAGTGACTTACCCCAAGAGCACATTGGAATCGTTCTTGGTCGTAGTGAAACACGTTCCGCACTGCTTCGATGAACTGAATCATGCACTCTTTATCACTGAGGGACACATACTTTTTGAAGTTTGACTGAATCACTTTTCGCAGTGCCTTCCTCTTAGTTGCCCTTAGAATGGGGGCTGGCAAAAATTTGTGCAGTCCGATTTCCTTCTCGATGTAGTCGTAATTGCTTTTCTTGTCTAGAGCTGCGTCTTGCAGATTTATGAAATAGTGGCGAAGCGCTAGACAGCAAATTTGAACTGCTTTATCTAGTGCCAGCTCAGTATGTTCTCTCGCCAGGTACTCATCCTTCACCTGAAAAACAAATTGATAACAAAAAAAGATTTGTTTAGTGCCTACTCATATCACACAACACGACACTCTACAAATAAATAGATTTCGCCCTTCAGGTGAGAAACTTCGTTATTTTGGAAGCTTTCTCACAAAATCCAATCACGTGGAAGTAAGCAGCTTATATAGCTAATCTTTATATGATCTACACATGCCATCCTTCATTTCCAAAACGGTTCCTCGCTCCCCTTCTCGCGCACCTTTCCATTCATTTACAATTTTACATGAACCAGAAATAAATATGGACAGCTACGGCTGTACTCCCTGTACTACTCGGCTCGATGAAAATCTTTCTTATTTCCTTCAGATCGCTACTGGTTTTGATTTTAGCATTTTCTCCAGAGTAAAGCTGTCATATCTGTTTTATCTCTTACATGAAACCAGCTAACAAGCTGTAGTGACTAGTGACGCATATCCTTTGCTGTAATAAGTAGCACTTTAAACGAGAGATAACAATTCTTGTCTGAAGCTGTAGATGAAAATGATAAGACACGATGAATTAAATGGATACAATACAGATAATCTACACATGCCATCCTTCATTTCCAAAACGGCTCCTCGCTCCCCTTCTCGCGCACCTTTCCATTCATTTACAATTTTACATGAACCAGAAATAAATATAGACAGCTATGGCTCTACTGCCTGTACTACTCGGCTCAATGAAAATCTTTCTTATTTCCTTCAGATCGCTACTGGTTTTGATTTTAACATTTTCTCCAGAGTAAAGCTGTCATATCTGTTTTATCTCTTACATGAAAGCAGCTAACAAGCTGTAGTGACTAGTGACGCATATTCTTTACTGTAATAAGTAGCACTTTAAACGAGAGATAACAATTCTTGTCTGAAGCTGTAGATGAAAATGATAAGACACGATGAATTAAATGGATACAATACAGATACGTATTAAAAATCCCGTATTCCTATACCCAGATTGGATTAAGATTCAATAATAAATCGGGATTTTACAATGGAAAAAAGGATTGAAATTTATTTTTTCAAAGAATTTAGTTCACACGCACAACCTGGAATATTTCAAGCATGTCGTTTTATATGCAGCAAAAATGCAACAAAACTGCAGAAAGGTAAATAAATAAAGTAGGATTTTCCGTGCTTTATTTATACATTACATCAAGTGGGCTATAACATTGAAAAGCGGATTTTTTTTACATATTATTATACCTGATCATGAAGATAATGGAACGTTACAGTATCCTTCACATAAAGATCCCTCAAGTCGGAATAGAAGTAGCGGATGCGCAGCTCATATCTCCATTCAGAACTCGGATGACTCTTTTCGTATTTCTCCCGAACCTAAGGCAAAAAAAATATCCAAAAATTACATGAACAGCGCGCCATAACAAACCCTCCTCTCCACTTAAAATAGCCTTTCTCTTATCATCGATTCACTTTGTCTTCAAAACTGAGGGGATCGGATGCACACAGGAGAAAAAAATTTGTTACAAAAATAAATAAATACTGGAGTAAGAAAACACTGGCTGAGAACTGAGAAGAGTCTGAGAAAAAAAAATTTTGGAAGCAAAAAATATCCTTCGCTCAACCAAGACCTTGAAAATATGATGGATGTTTAAGTGTGTGGATAACATAAAAGGCTATCAAGTTAAGTTTGGAATCTTCCAGTGCATCGAACACATTCTGGCTGAGTAAGTAAGGAAACGGAATAACTGCATAGATGTCTATTTGTGCCTTACTATACTGGCCCGAAATATCTTCTGGTTTTTATGATAATGCACGCTGGATCCTTTTATTGACGCTATAAAGATAGCATCTTGTTTGCTACGTGCAGCATGTACTTTAAAACTGCAACCGTAATCCCTCAGCTTCCAGTTCTAGAAGGATTCTCCTTAAATCAGTGGAACATGTATAACAGCGGAAAAGCTCTATCAGTGGAGATCCGTTTTTTTACCAAATGTCTACCATTTCCAACAGCTAGAAAAACCATCTAAATACGTTACATGAAATATTGTAAATCCTTCGAGTCTCAACGAGACCCGGATACAAACAATGCCATGAAAGATAAGAAGTTTTTTTTACTTGCACAGTACAAAACACTTCTCATGACAAAAGCTCCTTGCTTTTGTTTTCATCATGCTTATCCTACAGTGAGAGAGTTTTTTAGCGTTTATTTTTTGAGAGTCAAAAAAATTAAACGCATTTCTCCTATTGTCTTCTCTTGTCTTTCTAAACTCAGCCACTGGCAGCCCAATTCATAAAAAAAATGTTGCGTAAGATTTTTTTTCAAGAGAAAAGTGAAACGAATAGTGCACTTGTGAACAAGAGAGTTTTAGTGTGCTCTATATAAATTCCTGAGTGGTGAGTAGTTTTTCTGGTTCACTCTCTTTTCAGTTCTTTCAGCGAGATTCATTCAATTCACACTCTCAAGAGAATACAGAACACAATGCACTGTGGATTTTTGCTGATTGGCCTGGTCACATGCGGGCTGAAATAGCTCAAGTGTCTATTATGTCTTTAAGGATTCTGGGATTTATTTTTAAAAAATCTTGCTAGCTAGGTCGACTGTCGATTTAGTTTCTCACTCAATCAGCCTTACTATAGCTAATCGAGAATAGAGATTTTATCTAGCATGAATTCTTTGCAGTTGGATTTCTATGTAAAAAGTGGCCAGATATGTGCAAGGACGTGCTTCCAACTTTCTATTGGTTTAAGTATCTGTAAGTTAATGGAAGAGACAATTTGAATGTCAACAAGCTAATTAAAATACTCAATGAGATAGGGAGCGAACTAGATTCTCAGTGGAATTGGGAGAGTGTCTCCTTGCAAAGCAAACAATCCAATTAAAACTCAGCCATATTTTATAATTCATGGAACACTCATGCAAATATTCTCATTCTGATAATTAGAGTTATTGACTATTTCCTGTCTGCTCATTTAAAGCTGTCAAATGGGGCCGGGGTCATAATTTTTAGAAAATGATAAGTGTGATAAGGCTTGCATTTTCATGTTTCATGATTTTTACGCTGGACATACCATTCTTTAATTTCTAAAATTTATTGAAATTTTTCCACCTAGTAGAACTTACTTGAGTAAATGGTCATGTATGGATGTAACCAGTACGCCACTTTCGGCTCTGGATGACTCAGTCGCAACGTAAAAAGGTGCTGGTAGGGCCTAGTGCTGGTAGCAGCAAGTCTGGATGTGAGAAGTTGAATTATACCCTGCAAGAAAAAAGAACAAAAAATGTTAAGCAAATTCACCAATATTGTACAAACATTAGCATTTAGACGAATCTTCATTAAAATGCGCACTTAAATGTTTATCAAGAAATTAAATTGAAAATTCAGCTACAATATTTTTTTCTATCCATATCCGCCTTTATCTAAAAAAAACGATCGGTCACAGATTCACGTATCATATTTTTTGTGCGGTCTTTACACAAATGAAAATAGCCTGCTGAGTTTCACTTGAGATGAATCTAATTTAAATGAACTCAACCAGATATCTCTTCCATTTCCTCATAGCGATGATCCGTCTTCGTTCGTAAAAATCTAACAAAAATCTATCCAATATCAAAAAGGTATTCGAGCATAACCTTCCCTACAGCTTTTTCTCAGGCTAGTTAGGAAAATAAGACATGAGCTGAATCTACACACGAAACCCCTTTTCCACACCACATTTAAACCTCGCAGGGTATCCCGACAGATCTTTCGCTCTTCTTCTTCTTAATCATAAAGTAAAACATTTGAAAAATCCATAAAGTTCCCTTTTTCCTCCATTCCCTGTCATCATCAAAAAAGATTCCTTCAAGAAAGAACCTTGAACTTGACAGGTTAGTTGTATTCTTATCATTACGTATTGTGCACACAGATATTATATTTTGTTAAAAAAGGAAACTTTCATATTTTTTTGGGTTCTCATCTTTTTTTAGCGGTAACTCCACTCTCAATCTGGAATTCTTCAACTGGTTTCTGAGCATAATTTTTATTTCTTATCTTCTCCTTAAAATAGAATAGATAAAGTTATCTTTTATATACCGTCAATTTCTGTATACTTTTTTTTCTTCCATTACAATTCCTTGATCTAATTTGATTTCTCCCCTTTTCCCAAAACTCATATGTAGTTCTTTTGACGTGAGTGGAATAGAAATTATTAGAATTGAAAATCCCATTTTGAAAATCCGATCGCATCACTGCGTCCCAGTATTGCTTTTGCACGGCACACGGAATTTCCTTCAGTCCTACTTTTCCGAAACGCGATCGACGACAAAGCTCAAAGGGATCTATTCTAGATTTAGCTATCTGTAAGGCGCTAGATTCTCAATTACGAACTTTTTTCCCCAGTTCAAAAAAAATTTACCTTCGTCTTCATCTCTCCACTGCTCCGCTAAACTTTTATACTAGCGCGTTATGTGATATGCACAGAAAAGGTAAAATTATATCCTTGTCGTTATCTCTCTATCACAAAAATGTACCTCTATAAAAACGTCACCTTTAAAAATATATGCTTTATTATAAAGTTAGACTGAATTTGGCAGAGTTACTAAAAAATTGTTCAA
>JAHZND010002788.1:0-11856 GCA_027744115.1 Acrocyrtus sp. NNG-2020
TACCAACCCTGGAAAGTAAGTACTTTCCTTATTAATTAGTACTCCTGATTTTAAGGTCTCAAAGTGAGTACTGTCCTTACCAAATCAGTACGTATGGTCACTATAACTAATTACAAAGTTTACTAATCGCATTCCACGCAACGAGTTAAAAGCTGCTGGTTCATGTAGGTATTGGTGTCATATTCTCTTGATATTTGCTTGTCACTAGAGAAATCGTTCATAAAAATGTCTAATTCCGTTATCACGTTTTGGAGACTTTTTGTGCTGACTTGTTAAAAAAAATAATTTCCTGTAATTTCTTTCAGTTCAAGAGTTCAGACTTCGGATGACTTTGGGCGTAACTGATTTGATCTAGCTGTGCGCGAAATCCTTCCGTTCTTTTGATATCTGTCCAGGATAAGCTCAGGGATAACTCATATCAGTATCTCATTCGGGGTTACGAATGGAGGAACCTCCTGTCAACTGGTAAAAATCTTCTGTGCTCCCATCCACACTTACAATCGTTCTCAGTGACGGAATAGTTTTACCAGGACTAGGACCAAGCACAAAACGTCTTTCATTTTCTAAAAATCCACAAAAAGTAGACATCGAGCCTGTACATACGGATAGGAAGCGGAAGAAAATCTATATTGTTGGTAAGATTATGCTTTCGAGTTAACTTTTAACTTAAATTTAATTTTCAGGTACATAATAAGCAAAGCCAACAGTTGCATTACCCATTCTTTAGTATCGTGCCAGTTACCTTTCAGAACCCGTTTTAGGAATCTTTTCATGTGTCCGACTTTTCAGATATCATACAGCTAAATTTATGTACGCCACAATAATTTATCTCGCAATTTTCTTAATGAAACAATATGATAATGATAATTGGAGTGGCGGAGCCAGCAAGGGTACTGTTGGTACATGTGGTTTGATGTTTTGCCTGTCAAAACAGACACGTACCTATTATCTCTTCTGCTATTAATCAATTTCCATTTAGCCATAAATATTGGCAGAGACCCTACGATTGCAAAAAATACTACGAAATCATTTCATATTGATTTTACGATTATTATGATTGCGAGCTGCGAGTAATGCTAGCAGTTTTTCCGATTTGGGCTTTGCCAGCAAAAATGCATAATGCATACTTACGTGATTAGAATCGAAAGTGAATTTAGTGCATAAATGTAACTAGATATGTTTGAATGATTTTTATTTGATTAGCGCCATGTCTCCTGTCATGCGTGTAAGCGCTTTATTTCACATCATTTTTATATAGGTAGACGTGGGCGTATTCAGAGCTGTCTAGGTATACGCACTTCGCCGCTGTTTCATTGAATGGGAGGTTTTAGCTAGTAATACTTTAAGAGTGATGAAGATTCAGGTTAATTGTAGGCTTACAAAGTAAACAAACAAATGCATACGCACGTACTTTTTTTTACGTAGTTTTCTCCCTTTCCTAATTTCCTTAATAAAAATATAAAGTACTTGGAAGAATTTGTGCAAGCCACAGGAAAGGAAGTAGGTTAAGCATTCTATATTTTCACTGAAATCGCTGTCTCTCAAGATATAGCAGAATGTGACGAATGAAAAGATGGTCACTCGTTTTCATTGAATGATGACAATGAAAAACGAAAATTTATTTTGCTGTCATTATTTTATCTTGACGAGCAAAAGTGATCGAACTGTTGTGAGAGACGAGAGATGTGTCTTGTCATTGATCCAAAAGTTGGGTTGCACACTTATTATTTTAATATTGACAGCGAGCCACAAGTTTTCCGCGCTTTTAGGTATATTGTCAAAAACGTGTAAATCTTATCGAAAATGCTGCACGTGTACTTATTGGAAATTATATGGCGAAAGTGAGCATATAGCTCTCAACTCTCAGCCAGATCCTCTATTGCTAAATAGCTCCCCACTCTTCTTGGAAACACTTACCCAACTTGAGTTTGAATTCGAGTAATCCTTGTCGATAAGCTTTCTCTACAAAGTGTTCCCAGAAAAGTCCTACAGATAATATCAGAGCACAAGGTTGGAGCCTCATAACACTTCTCTTTATCACAAATCACAATGATTATGCCAGCTGCTCCAAAATGCTTTGTAGTTTTTAATTAAATGCTACGACGGTTTGCCCATTGTAACTCTGAAATTTGAAGTTAAGTAAGTCTTGTTGACATACAAACTGCATTATATTCATGATCCAAAGTAGACCTCTTTGCTGTTCTATATATTTTTCCACAGAATCTGATCTTTTAAAAATGCTTTTTTCAGGGAAACATGAGTTCCAGTGAATTTTAATATGGAAT
This sequence comes from Acrocyrtus sp. NNG-2020, assembly GCA_027744115.1. Lineage (NCBI taxonomy): Eukaryota > Metazoa > Arthropoda > Collembola > Entomobryomorpha > Entomobryidae > Acrocyrtus > Acrocyrtus sp. NNG-2020. Next base: position 2,286 of record JAHZND010002788.1, read on the forward strand.
ACGTGCTTATAGCTTCTAAGAGATCTTTCGTATGAATTTTCCTTACAGTTGCCACATCTTTTGGCTGATAGCAGAAAACTTGGTTGGAAATGTTTTTTGTTCTGTATCAGATAACAATGTGCCCTCCATTCTCTCAAGTCTCAAGATATTCTTGACAGCACGGAAAATTACATTTTCTTTATGCTGTGTCTTCTCTATGATAGGACTTTTTAGCCAATTTTAGCTCTATAACGTAAGCTACCCATCCATTTCCATAGTTGAAGCAGGAAATGAGTGGAAAAATGCCTTTGAGCGCATAACTATTCTTTGATTTAGGATTCCAGAGATTTTGTAATGAAATTACTTTGTACTGTTCTGTAAGTCTCTTAAGAGTACATACATGGCTTTTTGTACATTTAGATAGTTTTGACTGTGCCATACCTTCACATTGCGAATGCTTAAAAGCACTCCCAGCAAGAAAAAAAGATTTTTTAAGTGAGAGTCTCGACAAGACAAGGCAAGACAGTGTTGGCCTACATTATTAGAAAATGTTTTAGAAGATTGAAAGGTAGTATCAGTAGAGCACAGAAAAAACTTTTTTTTGTTAGTGAGAAGTCCCTTCCTCTTTTCTTCCCTTTTGTTAATAGTAAACAAATACGGGGAACTATTGTTAAGCCATTTCATTCTGAGAAACGAAGGGTCAGAGATTGTGATACTTATCTTTCTTCCCTTCTAGAAAACGTTTTTATTGCGTTATCGCTACGTGCACACGTTGCTTTTGCTTTGAAGTGAAAAAAGTCCAGAAGCAGTTTGAGGTAAGCCTCATCCCCCAAATTGAAAGCTGCCCAAACAGGCTTGAACCTAGAAAATTCTTGAAGAGAATTGTCTGAGGCTTTTTCTTTCCCTCAGTAAGACTATAATTGCAAAGTCCCTTTGCTAAGATGTTGCTTCAGCTGCAGTCTCAGTGCGCGCCGCTAGTCATGCTGTTTTACGCAAATAAGATTCGCTCTTGATTGTACCGATGCCGATAGTAAAGAGGTGATTGATGTGAGATTTTTTTAGTTGAAATTACCTAGAATGAATCTATTTGATGATCATCGTAAACCGCATTATATTTCTGTTGGTTAAACAAAATGCACAGCATAACTCATGAATGAGTGGCCATGGTTGGGCTAGAAAATAACTAACTTCGCAATTTTTGCATTCGTTATCTTTCATCGGGGCAGATTGTATTATGAGTGAATGAATCCTTGTAACAACAATGCTGGTAATTTGCACAAAAAAGTTTTTGTGAGAAGTGAGAGGTGCTGGCCGAGTCTGGCACATTTTGTAAAAGTTTTTTTCGTAGTTTAAACTAAGTTAAATTTAAAATTCAAAAGTTTACTTCAACCAAGCCCAGCCCTGGTTATTTATGACATGAGTATGACTGGTATGATGGCGGTGATGCAATCCTGAAGCTCATCAAGCATCAAAAACTAAATGGCACAGGGTGTATCCATATTGTATGTAGAAAAGGATGTGTTTCTGTGTGCATGATCTAAGTAATGAATACAAACGTTTATGAAAGAGCTAAAATAAAATGAAAAATCATCAGGCTTCTGATTGTGAGTAACTGATTTTTAAATGGTTGAAATCAGGTCAACCTTTTTTGCAATGTTGTCCATTTCCTTCAACTGTGATAACAGCTAATTATATTTTAGGTAATTTTCAACTTTAACTTGCTAAAATAAATTAGTGCATCGAGCCATCAATAAACTAGACGACTCCCATTCTAATAATAATACTCGGAAAACTCGGATGGACTGCATAATATATTTAGCAAGCTACCAAATTGAAATAAATTAATGGTGGCTACACACAGCTCAGCGTGAGGCTCAATTAAATTTGCATTCTCGAAGAACCCAGTACGAATGATATTTTGACATGCACGCGCACATTAGTTTAGTCGGACACGGTGAAAATCATGAAAACTCCTTTCATAGAAAAAATGAAATACCAATTTAGCAATTCACATGCGCATTACTAATTGACAATATTTTGTTGGAATTGGAATAGTGCTTAATCCAGTCGCAAGAAAACCTACTCAGGAGGGAGTTTCCTTTCCTGATTTGTAGCCATCATCATCATCACATCCTTAAAAAAATCCTCCTGGTGCATATAATAATACATGCATTCATATGCATTTGCATGCATACGTCCAATTCGTCATTTAGTCATTATGGCCATTCCCTCCCTACTAAAAATCGTTTTTTATATATTTTTTCAGGAATCAAGAACCAAAACAGCGATCGATAATTACATTTTACTGCCGGTGGCACCCATGCACTTGATTTAATTTAGAAGAGAGCCAAGAGCCAGGCAGGCTGCCACAACACGACAGCTACCAGTACCAGCACCGAACATCCAACCGCACCACGGCACCAACAACCAACATATAACCATAAGAAGCCTTTATTTTCTCCAGCCGTTATTTAACGATTTTTTTTCTCTCTCTGGACAAATAAAAAAAATCCTGTAGCACTATACCATTTTTTATTTTGCTCTCTCCTGTCCAAAAACGAGTCCAGTCCAGTGGTAGTGCGAGCACTATATAACGCGAGACGAGACCATTCATCAAACACAATTTTTTTTGTGCTGGCGTGCCCTTGTCATCTTAAAAGCGGAGTGGCACTGTGTAGACCAGTAGACCTACTTGAGTCGATGAGTCTTCACTGGGAAGGAAATAAGAGCTGTTTTACCGTGGGACGAGCTTAATAAATACAAAAAGGAGAGGATTCTTCGCAGTGAGACGGAATGTTAAAAATTAGTTGGTGAGCGGAGAAGGAAATACATTTCAAGTGAAACGGCCTTGCAGTAATTGAATTATCTTGGCTTTTCATTCCCAATTATTGATATCAAGTAAGCGTGAAACGGAACCTCCTTCACTAAATAAAATCAGTGAGGGAAGAAGGCGAAGCCCTGTTTTACAAGTTTGTCATTGCTGGGAAGGAGAAACTAGTCACCGGAGGAAATATTTTTTGTCACTGCGGAAAAAGGAAGTTTGTGGTTGGTGTGTGTGCGTGAAAACGTGAATAATATTTTGTTGTTGACTTGTGACTTGCGACCGGAAATTGAGGATTGAGTGGTGAGGCGAGGGTGAAAAAAAGAGATTTCTTGAGATATCGTATGAGTGCGTAGAGAAAGCAAGCGGAGTCAGGATGATTGAGGAATACTTGAAGCAGATAAGGGGGGAGGTGGATGACATCGAAAAGAGGATTGGTTGGAATTCGCTATATCAGGTAAGAAAACAATGGAGGGAGGTGGGAGTGGAGTTGAAAATAAAAGTGAAATTAAAGGCTGAAGTGCTTGATGATGCAGAATATTAACGGAATGAATATTTTTATGAATTTTTTGTAGACGATAAGAACAGAGAGTATAGCTCATGATTTCCCATGCGCTGCTGCCAAGTCAGCTCCAAATAAAATTCTAAACAGATATAGGGACGTTAGCCCCTTCGACCATAGCCGGGTGGTACTTTCGAAAGGGCAGTCAGATTATATTAATGCAAGTTTGGTGCAGGTACTGATTGGCATTTTTAAAAGAAAAACAATTAAAAAAAATAAATTATGGTGTCCCCTCAGGGTATGAAATCAAAACTTGGTTTGTTTTTTGAGTATAGGTGTCTAAAGCTGGTAGAAGGTATATTTTGACGCAGGGACCTTTACCACTTACAGCTGGTCATTTTTGGTTGATGATTTGGGAGCAGAATTCTAAAGCTGTATTAATGCTAAATAAGGTCATTGAGAAGAATCAAGTGAGTTGTAATTCGGTTTTTAACTTTTAATAATTATTAAGAAAAAATTTTGCGGGTGTGTAGACTAAATATGTGTAGATAATGAAATCAATAAATAATGTTTTCATCTCAGATTAAGTGCCATCAATACTGGCCATTGGGTACAATCCAAGGAGGAGACGATTTTATGGAGTTTCACGACGTGGATCTACGTGTTAGATACATTTCCGAGGAACAGTCAAAGAACTTTGTCGTCCGAACTTTAAGGTTGGGCTATTTCATGGAACAGTACACACTTTCCTTGAGATTTCATGGCCAATATCGTTTTCAAGGAATTACTTGATTTGAAAATAATGATTGGTTTATTGTAGGGTCGAGGACATGTCGACTTCTTACTTATGGTATAAACTTGAATGCTTTACATTGAGTTACGAGAATAATCATGGCAATACGAAGGCCGTTAACGAGGACCAATGCCAATTTCTTTGTAGATGGAAGAAGGTCTCACTGTAAATGTTAAAGATATACTAATGGACATGCGAAAGTTTAGAATGGGGCTTATTCAGACAGCGGATCAACTTCAGTTTTCTTATCACGCAATTCTTGAAGGTCTGAGGCAGTTGTCAGAGGTAAATAGTGTTAATGAGTAATCAATAACAACCATTAGCAAATAATTAGTGAATACTAAAGGCTAAAGTTTAGAGTCACTGTTAAATGAAATATATCTTTTTGTAGGGCAAAAAGCGATTTTTGTCGGATGAAAACGAGAATGGAGTTGTTGACCTAATTGACGTTGATGAAAGACCTCCCCCGCCAAAGAGAATAGAGTCTCTCACAGCATCAGTAGAGGATGAGCTTTATAGACGCCTAATCCAAGGTTAGTAATTCAGTTAAAGGAAACTAACTTAGTAATGTACTTGCTTGCTTACGACGACCACCTATATATACTGATAATTTACCTAATATATTTTCCTCTTTATAGACACATTACATGCATCCCGGGGTATGGAGCTAGGGAATAGACCACTTCCTGACATCCCCACATCTTCATCTGAGGAAGACTCTTCCGAGGATTCTATGATTGATGATGACATTGACGACGACACTGCTGATAAAACGGAAAGCAGTAGGGACGAGCCAATCCCAGTAGTTGTAGAATCTCAAGTCACTACTGAGTGCAGCAACAAAGAGGAAGTGCCGGCGGATGTTGCAACTACTACTGCAACAGAAGTGAAGTAAGTGATGTCGCTGTCGCCAAACTTTGTAGAATGCTGTGAAAGATGATTTATTTTTTACAAACTTTGTCATTGTCATTAATTTATCATTAGGACAAACGGTGTAGCAACGGCGGACGAAGCTGCCCTAAGAAGACGTGCCAAAAACGAAGCGTTGAGGGAGAAAATTAAGGAGATAAAAGCCCACCAAAAGGAGACGGAAGCAGTCCAAGGCTTTTATAGGTTATTACCTGATAAGAAATACTTAATATTATTTCTTGCTTCTGTTTCGGTGGCATTTGCCGCCTATTACATGAAGTGAAGCAAAGTATTATCATTATCGTTCGTTACTACTACTATTTTTAACTAAGTTTCCAAATATTGGAAATCAAAGCAGAATCGAACTAGGTAGCACTTCCGATTTTTTTCAGTGAGGCAAAAGGCTTTTTTTGCATGGTTACCTTTACCGTTATATAAGCTTGGGGATTTTTTGGATTTGGTGAATGTTGTAGTTTGTAGTGTTTCCTTGCGTCTAAAGCTAACAAAATTTTTACTTTTGAGATGGGATGCTGGAGACATATTTGGGTAATAATTGGAAATCGGAGTGAAGCCGGTGTAGGATAGAACGAATTAACAGTAGACTAGTGACAAGTGTATGTTGTAGAGAAAGGAAGGGTGAGGGGAAGGTACCAGTACCAGTGCAAAAGGATTACAGTTTCGCATAATGAAGCATGGTACATCGCCTTACAAGAAGGAAAGACACCATGGAATAGATTAAAAGTCCCAAAATAGGTATTTCCTGATTCTTCTTAGAGGAGAGATCATTTACCTTAAAGTAATTTGCATGCAATAATAAGCAGAAAATGAAAGTGCTGTCAGGTTTAGGTTATAAACAAGTTTTTAAGAAAAATGTAAGATTTATCTTTTTCTAGTTTAAGGTTTCATGAGCATCGTGCATTATCAAATTTGCCATATACTTACTTAACGCTGTCGTCATAAAATTTGTAGTGTTGGATCATGAATCGAATTTAACAGTTTTACTATTTTGCATTTGATTGTTCCAATCGTTTCATATTTTTAAAGTATTGTGCATCCTAAAACATTCCTTGTATATATACAAAAATGCAACTCAGGACTGAAAAATGACAAATTTTAATAATTTAAAAGTAACTGTATGTTGCAAAAAAACTAATTAGAGTTAGTTTACATAAACTAATGGGAAAGTTGGTAATGTTGGCGCTTTTATCATCGCGAGTATTTAACAGAAATGTCCGGAGGAATCTTATCCATGTGAAATAAAAAGCTTACAGCGAAAGCTGTAGCTAAAATTGCACAGGAAAACTGCTTACTCGGGTGAAATGCAAAATGTCAGATGACAGTGTTTGTTAAACTTGTGAGAATATGCAGTTAAGAGCTACTACAGTTTAAACAAAACACTTTAGCAAACGGTTTGACGAAATCAAAGAAGTGCAATAAGCTAGTTTTTGCAAATAACCATAAAATTTTAGATTGATTGGTAATGTTTAAAAAGACAACAAAGACGAGCGAAGGTAGGTAGGACTAGGACCTGATTTCTTTTGACTGAAGTCAGTTCAGTTGAAAATTGTAGTTTGTTTGTAGATTATGAAACAGTAGCTGGAAGCTTGTCAATGTTAATGAACTTTACAACTTTTAAACGATTCATTTACTAGTAATGAGAGTAGCGTGAGAAGATGTAAATAGCAAAAAAAGTTATTTTGTTCCTCTAAAATATATATGTATAGCGTATAAAATGACACTTTATAAAATTTGTTTCCTTCTCTTTAATTCTCTTTTCTACTAAACACACATACTTGTGCACGTTTTGTAGTTAAAACATACACTTTTTAAATGTGCAAATTTACATTTACGGATGCTAACAAAAACAACAGGAAATATTTTTAAAACTTCAGATATGGAGCGGATGTAAATAATAACATCAAATAGTGCAAATTGTCTCTTTTTGTTGTAATCTTTTTATCCTTTTTTGTTCAAAATATCCCTTCCACTATTTCTTTCTTATGTAATTTATTTTGCATGCAAATAATAATTCGTTCGCATGTCTCACTTTACTTTTACTGGACCAATGATTTTTTGTAAATTTTTTGTTATGTAATCTTTATCCTTCTATCGAATTTATCAGATTAAAAAGTGTTTTTTGTTCGTTGCTTTTCGTGAAACGACAAAAAAGAGTACCAACTTGATTAAATAACATTTGCTAACATGCATGGAACATTTATTTTTCCGATTTTTAATGTCCAAACTGTGCTACGTCCATTTTAAAAGGCTTTCAATCAACAAATGAAATTTAGTTTTGCGACATGTCATTCCTTGTTTGCATGTTACCACACTACTTTATTCAATGTTCGTATTTTTGCCTATGCACAATTGCACATTGCAATTTACAATCTTGTAAAATAAAATCTATTTTACGTGTTTTCAACGGGTCATAACGGAATTTTGGGGGGAAGAGCTTCAAAAAATATCACTTTCGTAGTTTTGGCTTCCTTACAAAGAATGAAAAATTGTTACACTGATGATAATAATGTACAGCACTCTTTTTCAAGCAAAGACTGAATTTATAACATTTAATATTTTAAAGGCAATTGAAAATTGCTCTGCACATCTGCACGCAACAAAACTAATTTATGTAAAGAAAATATTAACACATTACAAGGGATAAAAAGAAAGTACATAATATGCCATATTGTAACATCCAACCATACCCACCTACTAAACAGAAAGCTGAAACTGTCATGTAAAATATGCCGCATGGAACACTGTCCAAATCCATTTTCAGCAGCAGTTCAGCAGTTGCATTTAAAAATATGACAATGACAATGAGTAACTTATAAAAATTAAATTGCATTTTTTCCACGTACCTAATTTGTTAGGAGCAGTGAATAAAACATATTCATGGAGTGTTTTGAATAGAGAAAACCGGAAGTAGAAAATTAGGAATGTTGCTAACAGTATTAGGTATGTATGAGGTAAAAAATGCAAGGAAAAAGGCAAATTGCTGCCCTAAAAAATTAAAAATGATCCACACTAAAACAGTTTTACTCTGTTAATACAGCAATTATTTTTCAAAACCTTTCGGTTTTGCATAATGTCCAACGAGACTGTAAAGGATACAGCGATTTTTTTAAAAAAAGTTATCATCAGTAACCTAAGTGTGTGTAGTTGTAGCCTAACTCGCGTGAATGTTTTTTGTATGATCGTAATCGTGAGACTGACCATTTTTTAACAAACAAATATTTACAAATGTACATACCTTGTACCTTCTTGCAAAGTGAACAATTTTTTTCATTGAAAGTTAAAATACTAAAATCTTATATATTTTATACATGTTTTTCGATTGAAACACTGAAAAAACCGCGTCATTCGTCATCCTACACTGTTAATAATTGTTTTTTGTGTAAGGAACTATCTTATCGTTTCCTTTCTACTGCAGATCTAAATGCAATCTTAACAATGAGGAAGAAAGGGCTATAAAATTTTTTGAAATTGATTTCGTTGAAATTTGAATTTCACCCCAGAAAAAAGTATAATGGGGAGAGCAAGAGTTGCTGGGATGTTGGTCATTCCCTGATTTTGTTTGACTGGTGAACACCTGCGAATAATTTTTGAGTAGACTTATGCATAATGCATAGGTCTTCTCTCGGTAAGAGAGAGAGAGAGAACGGATAATCAGAATCAGTTTACTTTCAGGCTATGCAATGGCAAACTAATTCCATGTAATAATCTATATTCAATAATTCATAATGATATAGCAGTCAGCATCTGCATAATTGAATGCAGTAGCAATATAACCTCTACAGCTTTGTAGCTATAACCTCTGCAGACCTCCCCATTAGACATTACACTATATAACTTTTTGTAGATGCCTAAGAGCGAAATTATAAAGCTTTTGTCTCAGAAGGTGTGGCAGCTCACAGAGGAAAAAGGGCCTAATTAATGGAGCCGTTTTTGCCGGAGCAGATGTCCACAAAAAAGCTGAGAGCAGAAAAAAATGCTTTTCCTCTGTTTAGCTTAGCTGGTAGCAAAGGATTTGGATTTGTAGAAAAGGAAATCTCGTCATTTGGAAAAGTGTGGATTCCTGTCGGATTCATATCATCCTCATTTACGGGGAAGGCACGGAGGAAATGAGATTGAACTAATTAACACTAATTACTAAATTATTACAATGGTACTAGGCATTTTTGTATCCGTATTTCTGCGTAATTAAATTTCTGATTTCTAGTCAGTCTTGAGGTCATTTTTCAATTTTAAAATCATTAATTTTTAAAGGCGATTTTCATTTTATACAAGCGATAAAAGGACAAAACTCTTCACAGAAATGAAATTTTCTATGCATCCAAGTGCCGATAAATTTGTTATGCAGTTGTTATTGATTGCTGTGGAAGAATTTTATCTTACGATAATCTTATTAAGGAAAAACGTTTTTAACCAATGCTAAAAATCTCTCTTTTCCCTTTTTCGAGCACTATCACTTCTCACTTCGTACATATATAGTAATTATGCAGTGTAAAAGATGATTTTTAAGGGAAAACTTTTTTAGTTTCCTTTTTTGAAGTGGTTTAACACA
>JAHZND010002789.1:0-14415 GCA_027744115.1 Acrocyrtus sp. NNG-2020
CCGACACTGTATTTAATGAGGAATGACAGTTATGAAGACGTTAACAGGAACGGTGTTTGGACTGCCAGTGCTTTATTTTTCAGCATTCGCATAAAATGTCAAGCAACTTGTCGCATATCCACTTTCCAATTTTCACAACTTCATTTTTAGCTTAGGAGGACACTACCTCTGCATTACATGTATAGGTAAGTGGAATACGCGCATAATATTTTGCTTTCTACTGCGTTTCAGCTTTTTTTGACCTATTTTCTTCTTGGCTGCTATTGAACACGTGAACAATTTTTTTTTTGGACTTTGAGGCTTCATTACTTATTTGACTTCAGTGCTCCTTGACTGTGAAAACAAAATGTTTTCGAAAACATTCTAGCCTTCCAGACGTCATAAAATGAAATGACAGGAGCAATATAAAAAAGGAAAGAATTTGCTGGAATTTCAATTTGATGGTACACTCCACTGATTTGATCAACGTGAAAAAATATATGAGTAGGACTAGCAAACTAGCTGGAGTCCTTGCTTCTTTTGCTAGAAGGAATTTGAAAGCCAGCAAGATTTTTAAGTGCATTGGCAGAAATAATTGAATGAGCCTTTTGCTTCCGTCACTTGATCTGACCATCCTTGACAAAAGTTTCTCCTTTCAAGATCAAATTATGCTCGTTACACGTAACATTGAATCCTCATAAAATATGTAGACTTTTCACAAGACTTTTAAAACTGAATTTATCGTGCTTGATAAAAAATGGGAAAAGTTGCGCCTATTCCTTGCTGACTTCTCGGAAGCTTTATCCTTGGAAGAAAGCTTTTGTTAAAGCGGTCTTTTCTCTTGGAAAACCAGGCGTAACTCGTATCAGCGTACTACACATGCAGTGATTTAAAAGTTTACTCTATATTTGGAGTCAGCTACCAAGAATATAAAAAAATAATGCAAAATATAAAATTAAAATGGGAACTGAGTTCCGCTGACCTTCAAGCGCAACTCATATAAAAAAGTCGTAACTTTTTAGCTGTATTAATTGTTTAGATTTGGCTGATCTTGAATAAATTTTTTTTATTTTCTGATAGGGCTGCCCTTTTAAATCAATGAAACGTAATAAGTGTTGTAACTCATCCATGTTCATTTTAATAGTGCGCTAAAACTGCTGACAAAAATGTCGACTGTTCATCAGATCAGAGGAAACTGTTATTTAAAAAGATCTGAAAATGAAATGTGGGAGCGACTCAAAGGAGTCTGTAAACATATCTCACTACAGCTTAGCTTTATTTCCAACGGGATACGCCAAGAAAAAGCCAGCAAATTTTTCACAACTGGGATAAAAAAAAACTAGAACTGGAGAACTTTGCAGAGACACGAGACACTAGACAGTGGCGCTGTATTCGGAACGGAGAAGTCGCATTTTTTCCTCTTTAGAAATCCGCTTAGATCGCCTTTTCTGCTCATCTGCATTTTATTTATGCACACGAGCTGCAAAAAGGAACCTAGAGGGAAGTGGGTGGAATGAACAGCGCTGCTCTCAGCGCTCCTTTTCTGTGTGCTATTCTTCACTAACAAACTCTACTTTTACAACTTGCTCATTCAACCTTGGACACAAATCCCATCTCCTTTTTACCAGATGCACAATCCGCAAAAAATATATATAATATTGAACTGAATACTCGGAAAAATACTCAAATAAATAGAGACGCACATTATACTACTTTATATGCATCTGATATTTTTCGATTCCGACCAGAGATCAGTCTTGAGCAGATACCACATTTTTTTTCGTTAGATGTGAAACTCCTTTTTTTTATAGCAAGCTCCATTTTGTTTACTCCCGCTTTTAATTGCAGTCTAGTGTGAAGAAGAAAAAAAATTGTCAGCGCAATCCATTTATATTATTCCATGAGCTAGTAGCCAAACGGCAATGAGGCACGCACGTACCCCAGAGAATTGGTGAGAGTAGAAGGCGTAAAAGGATGATAAAAAAATGTGGATTTAGAATAGGACAATGGCGGAATTTAATCTAGCCACGGGATACATTCCCGCGTCCAAATGCCAAGGGCGAATTTGTTTTAGGGGACAACCCCCTCCCCCCAAAAAAAGATACCCATTAGCAGTTACTTACAAATGCAAATTATTATTAAAGTACGTCTGATGTTTTGTGGAGTGTGCAAATTCTGAAAGATGTGGCAGGAGAAAGCTGATTTTGATAATGATCCATATGCACGTACACCGAGTACGTGCTACATGCTCAAAGGGAGCTTCTTTTACACAATTGATTATTATCTACGTTTCAGCTGGCTTGGCTAGTCGCTGCATAATGATGTTCCCTGGAAAAAAGCTAAAAGACACGCTTTTCAGCGGTTTTTAATTAGGAGAGTGTGCCAGCTATCTGTACCTGAAATTGTATTCATTGTGGAGTTGGAAGTATGGAAGTGACCTAAAACTTTGGAGGCGCAGCTGAGCTATTTTTAAGCTCAAAGAGTACTTTTTTCCTCCATTTTCCCAATTCACACTTATTATCACTATCTGCACGACTAGCACAGAAGTTTGCTTCTTTTGCTGAAAATATGAAAGTAGAAAAGTTGATTCATATCCGCTTTGCGTGAGTCACTTCCCCTCTCAACCGTTGTCTTTTACTCCCTTTTCCATCCACCATTACTGTCCAGATGGAAATGAGTGGATGTGAGAATTGTCAGTGTGAAGGAATGCCGAATGTGGGGCGCACGCACGGTTATCAAAACACAAGCGTGAAAAGTGAAAATGTACGTTACATATGCTCCGCTCGACTTCCTGTGTTTACTCCATTCGAATCTTCTCTTCTTCCTTTCTGCTTTCACCGACAAAGGTCCTGAAAGAGAATGAGGACTGCGGTTGTGAGGATGCCACTGCACTACTGTGCAGGTATTCATGTGTCTTGAAGAGAACTCATTTTTCTTCATACGTCTGCTTCCGATGAGCCGTGTCTACTTTGGGGAGTTCTTCATGCAATGTGGAAATGATGAGATGCTAAAAAACCATAAAAAAGGTTGCATACCTGCACGGTAGAAGTAGGCGTGAGAGGAACGCTAACAAGTGAATACCCTTAGGTATATCTGCGGAATTCAATCAAAAGCAGTTGTCTACAGGGGCATCTTTTGCACACGGAAAGATGGAACTGTGCTTCAATATTCAGGCATCCGATCCTGAACAGAAGAACTGCAACATGTGAGGGAATACCTAGGACTGGTGCCTGGGGGTTCCCAATCCTGACGATCATATTCATTTTTATTCCACTTTCAGACAAAACTGCATTTTCTGGGGTAACGGTTACTGATTTAGATCAACTTCCAGAAGGCATATGTGCCTTTCATACTTGTAAGTGAAATGTTGGCATAGCGGAAATGAAAAATTTTGCAAATGAAGACAAATGTCTGCACATTACAGAAATATCTTCCGCTGCAAGCATTGTGGTAATTTTGACCAGTGGCTTTCCGAAAAAAGAAGATGTGGAGCAGGCACACACAGAAAAGTAATTTACTTTCATTGCACCGCATTCAGGAAAAACTGTGGGTTAGGAAAAGCCATGATATTTTATAGTTTTTGTGATGTAATAAAAAACGCGCATCCTGTTTATCTTCCGGCCAACCATATCAAATTTAAACTTTATCTAAAATACCCATTCTCACGGAAGGAGGCCGCATAAGATTAATTTGGATGCTTTCTTCTCCTTGTTTGGCTTCGTTATTAAGTTACCAAGCTAGTGAATCAGGAAACCACAACTTTTACCTTGTTTTATTTCAGACAATCTTGGAATTTTAATATTTAAGAAGGTAAAATGAATATTTTATATGCCATGAACCGTGAAGCGGAACTTGATCGGTTCAAAAGTAAAACCTCCCATTAGAAGCTGTGGCTGAGTTGTTCATTAAATTTACTGATCGCATAATTAATTATATGCAGGGCATTTAGCTCTGAGGATAGAAAGAACCTTTCATACCTCGCATATAGACTTGACATATTTAATATAATTATTGCAGTTTCCCACAAAAGACACGGCTTTTTGTGTTGGCACTCTGCATTATTTACAACTTTCTATTCTTCAATGTGAAAGGAGCAGTTCAGGGTCCTTAGTGCGACTTGCTCATTTCAGTGAAAGACTTAAGTTCCCAGCAGTCGTGACTTGCAATATAATTAGAGAAGACAGCTTGTTTGCATGCTCAAGAAAAAAGACATACAAAAAAGAATTCTTAACTAAAAAAGACAGCCCACATGGAAAACACAAAGTCATTTGAAGTCACTTGCTCTTTACTTTAAAAAGTCTTCCTTGCGTAATTAAAAACGTCACACAATCAGATCACAGAGGAAGCTCTTTTTAACTTTCTGTTTGTCGCTAATTTTCTTTTTCTGGGTGCACTCCTTTATTTGTTTGATTTGAAAGACGATCATCAAATTGATATGTCGTTTACTTTTAATAAATATGACAGATACAAACACTGGCACGTATACGATCTTAGAATAAAGTCATAGTACTGAGAAAGTGTTTGGAATTTACCTGAGGATACTTTTTGTAGCCTAAATATCACATAGGTAGGTACCTACTTACAATTAGGCAATCTCTGAAAATTCATAAAATGCCAGCAGCATATAATGGACTTTAAAAAAAATAGTTGGTGAAAGCACTTCATTATGAGACTACCTAATGAACGCGGCTAAATGAAAGTGACAAATGGGTCAAAATAAATTGCGTAATGTCACTAACTGAGTTCACTTCAAACAATGCTCTATTTTCGGCACTAACGAATGGCATTGCTAAAGACTGTTCTTGAGGCGTCGCTCAACACCCACGCCATGTTCAATTAACTACAGAAGCGGTCAGCATTTTACAATGCAAGCTCCTTGTCATAAACAGAATGGGAAATGTTTTGTGCCTGTTTTTGTGTTTTGTGTGAAGTTTCAACCTTCTCATTTTTCAAAGCATATCACTTCCCTCTGCTTTCACACAGTTGACTTCACTTCAGAGTGAAAGCCCGAAAACAATCCCTGATTGTTCTAGCTCATTGTGTGAGTGCTGTTGTGGTGATATTCACCATCATTAAATATAATGTGCCTTTACTATATGACGTAACATTGAGAAATGAGTAGAGCAGAAAATCATAAGGAAAAAAAATATTATTACTGAGGTGGCCTTCACATATTTTTATCTAGTCAATGGTACTACGTGCGTCTTTTAATCTACGTCCGACCCTTGCCAAGATAATGTAGAGGTAGTCGTATAATTGTACATATGGCTGCTATATTTCCAACTTATTTCATATCATATCTTAAAGGAAAGTCGTGCATTTGAAATAAAGCAATAAAACGATGTAATCTGTTTACAGTGCACATCTTGCAAGATTTTGAGTAATTCCAGGGGCGTTTATTTCTCCGAAATAGTTATTACTATGAATGAGTTGAATGAGTAAGGTCAGAATTACTTTTCGTATACATTTTTTATGTGTGCCACTATTGCCACTGGTTTTATTATGATTAAGTCAAAATAATTTCCTCATCGAGTAGCATTTTTTTATTTATCGGGTATAGCACAACATTAACAAAAAAAAGTATATATATGTTGCCTTTTATGGCCCGGAATGACAATGGATCCATTTTCAGCCATAAACCAAAAAGGCTGTTCTTTATCGTTCCTTTGTCCAATGACTCTTAAAATAATAAATTAGTTTCGCTCCATATTATGATCTGCAATGTAGAAGCGCCATTTTTTATTTCACATTACGTCCCTCCTCCCCGATGCGCCATTATGAGCATGGAGAAAGTTTGACTTTATTGTTCTGGTAAAAAAAATAAAGTGGAAAGACGGGAAGAAACAAAGAGTTACCTACTTCAGGAAGAGTAATCCACCACTCTCTCAGATGAGTTTGGAGATTGAATCAGGGAGCAAGAGTTTGGCGAAGAAGTGGATACATCCACATCCTTTTTTGTTCATGGAATGGTCAGTGGTTGCCGTTATTCCCTTTACCACCCTGAACTGAAGAATGAGTGAGAGGGGACGCACAAAAAGAAGAAATGGCTCCGCCTGTGCAGCCCATAAAAAAATATGCGTCCTCTCAAAACAACAGACGAAAAACTAATAAATATTGTACGAGTTTCCAGTGTCATGCTAATAAACCCGTTGTGTTTTGAACTGCTCGCCAGCAGCAATGCTATTTTAAAGGTCCGTAAAGGAGTATTGAGATCATAATATTGTCTCCTGTTTCTCCCTTTCCATCCCAGTTTGCTAAATAATTGAGTGGGTAATTTGCAATAAATCGTCAGCAACTATGCCATATCCACGGGGTAGACTGCTTGCGTTCCTGTTAAGCACCTTCTGCTCCAGCATTGCATACAATAAAGAATAAAAAGCATTATATTTTTTTGCTAGATGGAACAAGAATTATTGGCCCATTCTGTGAGGGTAGTTGGTAGTGTGTCTCGAGCAGAACATAAAAAAAGCTGGCCTATGCAGTTATGCCTGCCATAATATTCCTACAGCTTTCACCATTTCCCCTGACCATTCACGGAGCGCTACTTTTGTGCCACTGTCAACTGTCCACATATTTTTTATTATTTTGGATATTATATATTGCAGGGGATGTGTGCTCCTTGTTTATTTGCTTGCTTTTATTTTCTCCACCACTTGATAATTGAAGTATTATGGCAACTTTGCCATCATCACCAACTGTGTTTGTAAACGACACACTGTACAGAAACAGACCAGAAGAGGTAGGAAATGTGTACATAAAATGTCAAACAACAAAAACATTTTTGTAATAGCATCCGCTCTTAAAAAGT
Organism: Acrocyrtus sp. NNG-2020; assembly: GCA_027744115.1. NCBI lineage: Eukaryota > Metazoa > Arthropoda > Collembola > Entomobryomorpha > Entomobryidae > Acrocyrtus > Acrocyrtus sp. NNG-2020. The sequence continues at coordinate 6,788 of JAHZND010002789.1, forward strand.
GAATGGGTTGGACGCAACTGTGTGACACCAATCCCCACCGCAGAAAGCTGACCTTGCCTTTCTGGTAATTTGGAAGCTTCCAACTATCCATTTACGCGTACTAAAACATTAAAAGGACTTTGCTGATATTAAATCTTCGCGATACTTAATCGCTATTCTGCTCAGCATAAAATAGTTTGACGGCCAGCAGCAGGCTACAACCTACAGGTTCATCTGGCGCTATGGATGTAAAAACACAAAATTCATTATTCTTCAGGGAATTAACTTTTTTTTGTGGTGGATTCGAAAGAGTTCTACTTTCCATTTGGGCAATACACCTGTCAAAGACGAATTATTTAATTAGTAATCTAATCCCCATTTTTTGAACAAATAGCAGGCACGCACTGAATGAAAGTAAGGATAACTCTGATATTTCTCACTGGTTTGCGTGACACCGCGCACATGTTCCCCTAATGTACTTTTTGTGGAGGGGAGCGCCAGCAGGACAAAGGTCTGCTCAAGACAATACGAAAATCAAGCTCAGTGTGCCCCTCCTCTGTTCTATTTCATTTTGATGGCGTGCCCAGCTTGAGCATTGTGATTCCAATCAACTACAAAGCAAAAAGCGTGGCCTACATTCTTAATCGTGGGGAAATATGTGGACCGTGGACGACATCAAATTTCAAGGATCATGTTCAATTTTAGCTATAGCGAGCTAGGATACTCCACATGGAACGATGTAATGGATACATTATGGATATCGCATTAGAAAACAAGGGGTGGTGATGGACGCTTACCCTAGTCCGATTTTTTTGGAGCAGTTAGTCATTTTTGCATTGTTGTAGGCACATTCCAAAAAAACTGCCCAGAATGAAAATCTGAAGATGCATAATTCATTTCAAATCACAGTGAAAGCACTACACCTACGCAGAAAATACTCCACCCTTTCTAGTCCACTCTGGAGGGTTTCTAAGTAGCCAATTAAATTAAAATGTGCTACCTATAGCAGTCCTCTACACAAATGAAATTTTTTTTCCTGGAGAAAGCATTTTTATTAATGTGACCTTTTCTATCAAACCTTCCTTCCGTAAGACTTTCTTGTCACGTGCACAACTCGCACAAGTTTTGTATGGAGAAAGTGTGCCCGGAGAAATTTCATTTATTTCTCTGTCGCATTTTTGGAGAGAGAAATCATGTGTAAAAATTAGCCCAAATTCTCCAATCTCCATTACAAGCACTAGTACAGTTCATGGGTATACTTCCTTGTGCAGTATAATTCAATCATGGACACTAATTCCGTTCCTTTTTTGTAATTTTTCAGATGCGCACACAAAAAAAGCGATAGCTGCTCGTCGGCTCGTCCTCATGATATGAGTCATCGCCAGAAGGAAGTGGATAAAAAAGGATTTCAATGGAACTTCTTTGGACTGAAAATATCAACGAAAACTGAGTATTATAGCTGGCTTCCAAATACAAACATGCAAAAAAAAAATTATAGTGAAATCCTTTCGCTGATTTACGCCTCGTGTCGAGCATCATCATCATATTACCCATAGTGTTTTTTATGTAAGTAGTGTCGAACACGCCGAATTTCACGGAAGGTTTGATAATTTGTAAAAGGGAGTTTTCTTAGCCACGCAGAAAATCTCTCATGTTTGTGACAGTTTTTCGGAGAAAGTGAAAAAGTGAGAAAATAAGTGGAGTACGCATGGGAAAACACATCTATTGCAAATGAAACGGAACTGAAAATGGACTTATTGTTACATATTAGCCCGCTGGCTTGGCCCAGTTTACTTCCCTTTCTCTAATCATCACTGTAGATCCGCGTCCACTAACAAAAAATATTGGCTGGGCAAGATGATAAAATCCAACTGCCAATTTTGATACGGGATAGTGGCATCGCCGTCTCCTCCAAAATCCCATTCGCACACATTTGTAGCATTCTATTAGCAACTATTATCAAAACCCAAAGCGTCATTATCACTGTGACAGTGGAAGGAGGCCAGTGTGGCTTAAGCTCGTCCGCGGTGGAATGACACGTCATTATGACTACATTCGATCTCCAATTTCGATAAGAGCATTTCACAATCACAATACTATGCATCTCCATCTCCACCGAGGATGAACAAAAATAGGAGGCTGTCCTTCATCTAAAAAAACACCAGCAGGGCCAGAGCAGGGTTACTAACACAAAAGTAGCACCGCTTTTTTTTACTAACTGTGTAGATTTCGGATTTCTCCTAAATGCACCCTCAACAAACAAGCTCTTGGCCCGATTTTCTCTCCTTTTCCATTACAGAAGATAAAGCCCAACCTAATCTCACATGTAAACAGCGATTTCTTTCCTCCCAAAGAGGAACACATTATATTATATTAAGACATAGAGCAAGAGGATTTTCGTTGAAAAGAGTCTACTTTATTCGTATCATATTATGAGCGCTACTCCTATTCGGTAACAATAATAAATTGATTTCACATGAAAGGAAGGGAAAACTGCTGCTGGGGAGAATTGATGTAAAATAAACCGTCTTTAGGGTTATTTATGCCAAGGCATTACTGAAAATTAGCCACGGGAGAGTTTTGCTGGTGTGCAATGAACTTTTTTTTGAGTGAGTTTCCGATAACTTATCCTTGATGGGTTGATATTGATAATAGTGATATTTGTAGTCAAGTTCTGTATTGAGGACGTAGACGTGGTGGCGGTGGCGGTGGCGTGCCTGAGAAAATTTGTAGGGAAAAAAGGAATTTGATCTATTTCAGTTTGTGTATTATAAGTACGTGCCAAACGTAAATTATGCAGAATGGGAGAGTAAACATGAGAGCAACGTCATATTTTTTCCGGCATATATTTATCTCACCCTTGAGCACTGTTTCGATACGGTAATGAAAGTGGAATGGGAGCTGCATGGTATTATGACCTCTAGCGAAAATGTCGTTACAAAATATACAATTTCTTGTAAATGTTTATAATTAAAATAATGGTGGAAATAAACACTTTGATGTAGATAACATAAATATCCAGGTTCTTTACGGACCATTATACTGAAGCTAATAGGAGAAGCAGTAGTGTAGATGGCTTAGTGTTTTTGCCAAGTTGTGGAAGGTGGCAAGTTATCAAAGAAGATGGCACACACAATTAGGCAACCACTTTCCGAAAATTTTCCAATTTCAATGAATGCGAATGGGCTTAGAAATTTATGGAAGTAGTACAGAACGATTAGCAGCATCCATTTTTACAGACTATACACTTCTTGCTGATTTACTAAAAGTGGTGGCAGTTTTGAGCAGTCGCCAAGAGTGAAATTATATCGTTCAGATGTGATAATTGTATCTGTTCAACATCTGGCTGGCAATCTCCAAGTTTTAGATGACACTATCACTGATAATAATTACCTACCAGCCACCAGAATTTTCTCTGGAGATTAAGTAACGTGAAATTTTCCTGTTGATGCTTTTCCTCCCCTAATACCATCCACCAGCACCGCGACCGTTCTCATACGGATTTGTGTTTTCGTGCTGAGAGCAACCGTTTACACCACATCTCGGGAAAGTTTCCCAATTCAATTTCATAATCCCTTGTTCCCAGCAAACTGTTCATTATCTTTCATTGATCAGTCTCGTATGTTGAGGTAAAAGCGTGGAGGATGCTTTATTGTTATGAACTTGTAATCTTCCTTTCCGGAGAAAAAGCTTAGGTGGGGACGACGACCAGGAGGGAGTCGGGAGTAGATGGCTCTTCGTTAGTGGGAAACTTCCAAAGATCTTCCTTTATCGAGATACTTACGTGTGGAGCGTTATACACCACTTCGGTTTCCTAACATAAATTGCTTGTTTTTCACGGGAAACAGTGAGGAAACTAAGCTTGGTTAATCGAATTTTCGTATTAATTCACCAAATGAAAACCGGAGACGGAAATTATTTTCAGATTTTCCAAGCTCATTTTCCCCACTACTGTTCACTTTGATGTGATAGTGTTTGACGTTTTGTTTCGCAATTCGTAACTTTTTCCCACTTTTTTTATAGTCTCCCCGCTGTGGTGAATATCCTCTAGTTCATTCACTGTTCAGGTGAATTACATCCGTTTCTATGCTCACCATCCTTTTCCTTTCATGTTACTCCAGCCACCTTCATAATAAACAAACAACATTACTTTCCCAAACACACACTGTCAGATCAAGGACCTTCCCGTACCCGTATGAAAGTTATACTGGTTGGCAAAAACGTAAAACGTCGCTGCTCAAACAAGGCAACAAATCATACTTTTGAGTTGTGGAAGTTATGCCGGCGAATTTAAATTTCTAGTTTAAGTAAGCATTATTATTAGCGTGAGTGCAAATGCATAAGCCGCAAGTTATTTTGAATTATGCGCCTACCGAATTATAAGTTCATTAGTAGAAGTGCACTGACAAGAGTGTATTCCGGGAATGCAAGGCGCGACTCCAGTCAAGTAGCACTACTGGGGACAGGAGCATATCAACAGTTTGGGCACGATAGACACGTCAAAATTATTCCATCCGCAATTGGCACTATTTTACTTCCTCACTTATCGAATATTTTTAGGAGAATCATGTTTTGCAAGCAAACACGCTGCTCCCAGCTTCCAGGAATCTTTTTTTACAAGAATGAATGCCTTTTGCGACTGGGCTACCTAGAAGCTGAATTGGAAAATGGAAGTAACCTATTTAGAATTATGTTTTGATGTCATGCCACACGTAAATAACGTACCTTCTGGTGGCTTCCCAATTCCTGATATTTACAGTCGTGCAGTTTTCTTAAGTTTACGTGCCTTAAAAGTGAAATGTTTGAAAATTGGCAACAGCCCCAGTACAAAGCATAACCGCGCAACATCTTGTACTCGCGGGTGTTCATGCCACCACACCACAACAATCTTCAATAAATGTACAACAGTCCAGTTCCTATATGAGCCAGAACATCACACAATAATATATCTTTTTTCGGTAAAGCACTTGTGAAAATAGTACGATCATTTGGAAAAAAGTAAATCATCCATTTTATTATTTTCACACTATAGCAGCCTGTTCTTAGGCGGAAAGTATTGGAAAGCCGTTTTCCCAGAGCAGCAGCGAGCAACAACTTGTGGAACTAATGCATACATCATGTTCCCGTAATTTCGTGTTAGTGCTGGGCTGTCGTGACATCACTGTTAGCTGTGGCTGTGAGTACATCTCAACATCTCATTTGAGATGTACAGGATCCACGCTTGGTGAAGCACATGAGCACATTTTTTTACTTTGCTTTTGTCAAACCGAACGAAGCGAGAGACTCGCAGGAATTGCTTAAGACAGGAAAGCAACGGAGTTGTTATTCCATCTCAGTCCTGGAGTTTCCTTCCTGTTTCCATCTAACCAAAAAAAGAATTTTTTTAAAAGGTTCTCCTATGTAAACATGGAAAAGCGTATATTGACGTGGCTGGAGAGTCTCCATTTCCCATTCAATAACAAATCTCAAGTAGAAGGAGAAGGATGCCAACTGAAGGACGCTATAAAAAAGGCAGGGAATTGGAGTGAGGGAGGCAGCTTGATATCTGGGAAATATTTTTTTTGCGCTTTAGTAGCTCTCCTTCATTTTTCAGCTTTTCGGTCTGCAAAGCATGATGATGATGATGAGGATGACGCTGACTATAATCATTTTAGGATTATGGAGTCGCATGCGATTCAATTTATTATGGTATCATTGTATCCTCGTTCGTAGCTTTCATCTTGGTCAGACGTTTCCATTTGCCAAGGTTATCTATAACCCAGTTGTATACCGACGCTGGAAGGAAACAGGAAAATTAGGTGGTAATTTTTGTAGCATTCCTTTTCGGTCCTTGGTCGAGATATTAAAGAAGAGTGAAGGAAAGTGGGAAAGTGGGTCTGTCCGTCACTGACTACTCCACTGGTGTAGTCGATGCCTTTACTGATGCTTCCTCAGGATTTATTCCATTTCGGAGTTTTGAATGTTTCCTCTTTTTTTATGTAGGTAGAAAACAGAATAACTTTTTCTGTGAAGTTCAGCGTTATCATCAACTGCTTAACTCAAGAATGCAGATAATAAATTGTGGATGCTGTGAAGATCCTGCTTAAGCACACTGTTATTCTGTGCTCTCCATGTTCATAGGTACAAAAGGGTGGCAGCTACAGAACAAATTTCGATATTTCAGCATTCTACTGCAGCTGCGAACTAACATCTTCTTCAGAGGCACAGAAACAGGCTCATACATGATTTATGCAATGGTGAGAATGAGAATTCAGAAAGGAAAGGATGTCCTGTGAAAATTACGTAAATTCCCTTCCTGTAAAGGGTAGGTGAAAATTCAAACTTGAAAGGGGAAGCTTCCCAGCTTGCATATTATAGTGCAAATTAAGTTGAAACTTTTGTTCATCTTCTTGAAACGTTTTTAAGAAGTGTTTCAACTTCTCAGAATAATTGCTTATGAAATCGAAATGAGACGTGGTGTCAAATCCTTCTTTTGAGTAGTACTCTACGTAGGTAGGTAGATATGTATATAATGCTCAGTAATAATTTATTAGTTTGAACAGCCCTGAATTGTCTCTGAAGGACAACTGGCAGTTTCGTAAGATCAATTTAAAAATAAGGACCTTTTGTTTGTTGTTTGTTATTTTGTGCTTGTGAACACTTCACCTGCACATAAAAAGGTTTTTTTATTTTTATACGAAATGCCATATGTGCACACGTGTAACTTTTATTGTTTAGAAAACCCACGCAAGTCCCAATTTTTGTTTGGAATGCCACAATTTACAAACTAGGCCACTTATAGAACGGTACCCAGTATTCTTCATGGATTGCAGCAACCGTAAAAATTCTCAGTATTTTGTTAGTGCAGAATAGAGTAAAGGTGGATGATGAAACTGCTTCTTGAGCCTTGAGTGTACAAAATATAGTAATGACATTTTGCATTATTTGAGATTTCTTGGTATGGATATGGATATTTTGATTAATGTAACTTTTGTGAGAATATAGCGTGACATTATCATATTGGCTTCTATGTCTAGTTGTTTCCTATAATTTAATTTAGAAGTCGAAGAGATGAACTGGAATTTTCTAGAAAAATCTTGCCAACGCATCTCACTCACTCTGGCTTATTCCCATTCTCATAAAATTAGCGTAAAAACTTGTTTTGTTAAACCGGATGGCTTTGTTGCGGAGATAGGAACACATTTTTTCAGCTAAAGTTCACTATACAATAAACATTAATTAATTGAATGTGCTTGCTCCCTCCCAGAAAATATTTCCTTGAAGGCATACACACTAACCACTCGCCTCCATTTTTTTCTCTTCCTAACAAATGTAATAATGATAAGTTGCAAGTTAAAAGAGAAGCACACAATATTGCAAAACTTTCCTTTCAGGAAGTCATTTTCCGAACTTCCCCAGCACAAGTATATTTTTCCAGGACTCTCTTTACCCTATTTGGAGATCATTACTGTTTCATTTTTCCTGGAAAAAATTTTCCTTTTATTTCTCAATCATTGAACTTTCTCTACATTTCTTTATAGGAAACAAAAAGGTACACAGTGCGTTCTGCGACTTGGCTCCCTAAAGAATAAAAGGAATGTGATGGAGGAGATGCCTAACAAGTACTTCGATTATCGCTAACAACTATAGTGCATATCCTGAAAAGGCAG
>JAHZND010002790.1:0-10278 GCA_027744115.1 Acrocyrtus sp. NNG-2020
CTACATTTTACAAGGGTACATTGTCTCTACAGAAGAAGATAAATGACGATGCATATTATGCCTTTTTTGCCTATTTTCAAACACCAAAAGCTACATGTTGGTCTCTCACGAGTGGAGATGGATGTTTCCTGGAATAGTGCATTCATATGAAATTTTTTTTTTACCTTCCAAGCATTTTGCTTACTGCTACTCTAAATAGAGCTTGATTTAGGTTTATATCCACATTTTTCCGTTAGCTTAATTCACTCTTTTTCAAAACATTCGTGGGGATGTTGGGGAGCTGTACACTGAGCCACTGAGTAGCTTTTATTAGAAGATATTCGACATTTTCCTTCCTCTTGGGCGCAAAGTTAAATTCATGGGAAAGTGAACATTCATTCATCCCCCTCAATTTCAGGGGACAGTACGGACAGCATAATATGGCTTGTTTTTGTCTCTCTGTACAAAATGAGGTTTAGAGGTTCGAGCTAATTCTTTGTTGGAACTTTCTCCTGGAGTTCGTATTACGATAAAGCGGTAACTGGAGCTCCAGACATTTAATGCAAGTAACTATTTTATCTGGCAGTGGATCAAATTATAAAAATTTGGAATGCTCTAGTAATGGCCATATCATGTATTTCAGGTGGGCGCACTTTACTACTTACAATTAGCCGGATTTCTGGAGAAACTGCTCAGTTTCAGTTTCTGTAGGTACATAACGTGCTTTTGTATACCTACTTAGGTACTGGGTACCTATGTATTCATCCGATCCCTCCCATTTCAAACGCGCTCTCCCCTAAATGATATCTTACCTGCCCATTCAGAAATCAGAAGAGAGCTCCTAAAATCGGGCGGTGTATCCAAACTTAAGCGTTGCTCACAAACGAGAGCAACTAAATGATATCTTACCTGCCCATTCAGAAATCAGAAGAGAGCTCCTAAAATCGGGCGGTGTATCCAAACTTAAGCGTTGCTCACAAAGGAGAGCACGTACCATACAATAAACCAAATCACTGTAATTACAGATGGCAAAAATGCTTCTTAAGAGTTTTTTTTCCTATCTCCTTTTTCCATGCCTGATCATAACCTTTCGAGGAAAGGAAAGCTTCAATTTCCTTTTCCCCTGCTACAGTATACAAAGCACGAGAAATTGCAATCCTGGATTATTTGCGGACTATATATTTTTTTATATCCTGCTCGCTTTCTCCACTCACTTTTTTTTCCTTTTCCCTTATGCCTGTCTCTTCAGTTTTTCCTGAAACTGAAAAGTGTGCTAGTGCTGACAACGGCAGCATCCCATCTCAAATCAAAAAGAAAGTTAGAGACGAAACACTAGCAAGAGGATATAACCCATCGGGAAAGCCAGGTAGGGAAAAATCTTTAATGTTATTTTATTATCTATCTGTATCCCCGGTTCGGTGCTCTCCCTCCATCATAAGTCTCCCACTCCACACAACCGATGGATATACTCATGAGGGAGGAGTGAATAAAAATCCATACGGATGAGAGCCATAAAAGCTTCAATACGAAATAAAAAGGTAAAATTCAAATGGCAGAATTTTTCACTTACATTGGCGAAACCTAATCGACGGGGATGATGTTATAGCCGGGGATGTGGTAGCTAACGCTAGGTAGCTTCGTTGCTACTTTGCTATATATAGCTTATGACAAGGAGATGATCTTGTTTTTTACTCTAAAGTCTTTTTCCTTCCACCTCACTTCCTCCTTTATCATCTTGGATTGAAAATGATATATAGAGCAAGGGAAAAACAAATAAAAGTCAATAGGGAGGAGGAAGGATAGATCTTCCTGTAGGATTCAATAAGTCCCGTTTTTCCTCTAAAAGCTTCCAGCTAGGAATAAGAGAATTTTTTTAGTGCCCTCCTCAAGCTGAGCAGGGAAAGGGAAGGCAAATAATAACAATAATGTTAATGCATACAGAGAAGAAAAAGGGGATGAGGAGAGATGTATGTACGTATAGCTGTTGCTCTCAGCTCAGGATAAGGCTTTATTCCACTGTGGAGTTTTGGAGAAGGTTATAATCCTAGATAAAAACCGAGCGAAACCATATCCACGAGACCACATACCGCCGCAGCCACACTCTCTCACTCCCATCACCACCTCCACCACTATTATCATCATCAACTTTCTTCATAATCATAATAAAAATGGCAATATACGGGAAGAGAAGCAGAGGACTAGAAAAGGATTCTTTTTCCGTCATCGCCAAGGAAAAGTAAAGAGGTATTACAATGCGCTTAACGACGAGAAGAGCTGACTTTTCCCTCCCTGTTTAGCTATTTTTTTCTAGGGATTGTTTGTTCGATGCAAGAATACGGTATAAGTCGAAGGGACTGGGTGTGTGATACGATTATGCTGAAAACGAGTTAAAAATTGTGTTAGAGGTGAGGTGAGGCAAAAATCCCCTTCTAGCTGAGAAATCTATTTTTTTTATTTAAAAAAAGGAATATGAATTGTATTCATGTATGCCGTCTATGAATGTGTAGCCCTTTTCAAGCCATTTACCTTTTCATACAATATCACTTCTTCTTTTTTTTCTCCCTCTGCGTTCCAGCTTTATTTTGCGTCATGAAAAAAAAACCCAGGCTGGGATTTATGCCTTGAGAAAAGAAATTTTTATTATGTAAGGAAACTTTTTTTCCCGTGCTTGAGTAAAAGGCTCTCGCTCTTTCTGTATGTAAAACTACGCAGTGATTGCTTACACTCTGTCAGGTATCGAATGATGCAGGTAATAAGAAATTCAAAGATGAAAAATGGAAGGATGCAGAAAAGATTCCTGTTAAGGGGAGGGAGTCGTGAATGCAAAAAGCGCACAATGGAAGAGGGTGATGAAAAGGCAATAATACCGCCACCGAATTTGATAATGTGGTAACGTTGCCATAAATATTTTGCTCGTAGGAAAGGAATGGCGTCGCTTCTGTGATCAAGTGCGCATTTTGTTCCTATATCTCGTTAAAAATTATTGAATTGCCTTTTCTTTAAAAAAGGAGCTTATTACATCTGAGCTTTAACTTCCAAGGAAAAAAGGTCGCAACAAGGACAATTTTTTTGAAGTCCTTTGAATCACTGCTCTACATAACATTTCATAAACGTGAATTGCTAATTCTCATTAGTCAAGTTTGCAATAGCTAAAAGTTTGCCTTTTATCAGTTTGCAATGAGTTTTTTTTTGTAGAATGATTTTTTTCACCATTTTATTAAAGATAAACTTTTCCATTTCACGCCGGGACACCATATCATACCTGCCGCCTCCGCAAGTTACAGAATTTCTGCCAACAAGTGATCCACACAAAAAAACTAAAAAGCGCAAAGCTATCTTGAACCAGCACGTTCATGTCAGTCCTTTCGTAATTCTGCCTTTTTCACTTTCACGGCCCCTTCCCTTTGTACTATTTCTAAATACGCAGAAAATAATTTTGAATTTTCTCCTGTTGCCTCTTCCTCAAACCACATTCCTTCCCAAAACCATGTTAGCTTTTTTGTTGGGCGCAGCTGCATTGTAACACCTCCACAGGCGAATACGTCATTCCAAGTATTTTCCCTGACATCTCGAATTGAAAGCTCAAACGGAAAAGATAACACTTGTCCATTCATCATCATCATCTTCTTGAGGAATAAATAGATAGCGGGCTTTTCTTATTGTCGACAGTAATAATATTCCAAGAAATTATTTGATAGATTAAACTCGACTGCCTCCAGCCAAGGATATATTTTTGTGGGTATTTTTTCCGGGAATGGAATTCCGCTATTTTATACTTTTCTACTACTCTTTTATACTTATAAAATAATCGCACCATTCTAAAAATACGTTGCATAGCCTTCTCTCTCCCTAAATCAACTTTCTTTATAGTTGTAGCCATTGCCTTTGGGGTTGATCGGGGATAAGCTTTACATATCTATAAATTATTGTACCTTTGGAACATCTCCCGCAATATACATTATATTTATGCCTTACATATACACTTTAACTATTTACTTTTTTAACGGTGGGTTTGATCGGGGATAAGCTTTACATATCTATAAATTATTGTACCTTTGGAACATCTCCCGCAATATACATTATATTTATGCCTTACATATACACTTTAACTATTTACTTTTTTTATCAAGCTAACTCTAACTGCGTTTTCCCACTCACTCTCCCCGAAAAAACCAAAACCAATGTTTATAAGCAGCCACCGTGAAGGTAATAGCTGGCTTATAATGCTGTCGGTATGCGCACTGTTTGGTTTACTTTTTTTGTTTGCTAGTTTCACGATATTAAGCACATTTTATATATATAGCTTTTATATGTTTATCTATTTGCGGAGGGGAGGAACAACTCCTCTCTGTGCTTATGTAACCTATCCATAAATTTCTTATCAGAAATGCCCCAAGGTAACTTCACCAGAATACATAACAATGTTATGAAAGCCTTAGCTCCTTTTCCACTCGTTACATTATTATTGCATTTTCTAGTCTCATATCTCTACCTATTTTTTTTCTTCTTTCTTTCCTCTCCACTCTTCTCCAAAAAAAAAATAGCAGGGGTAGCCGTGCAAGGCAAGACAAGACAAGGCATTCCACTAATAAATTTATCTATACAAAAAAAAAGAATTTCCGATCTTAAATACATTTTTATACAGGAGAGAAGAAAAATAGAGGGAGAAACTCGTCAGGCCAGTCACAATCTTTTGCTGCAGTTTGAGTCTGGTCTGGTATATCTGCAATCTGCACACACACTCTCGTTATAGCTATTATGCACATGTTACATGTAAAAGTGAAAGTAGACGGGTGGAGGAATATATATATCACCAGAAAAATTATAGAAGGAAAAGTGTAGGGAGTGAGATGAGTGAAAAGAAGGAAAAAATGTAATCTCCTGTTGCTTTCTCCAGGTTATCAATCTTCACTGAGTTTAGCTTGACATGATCTCTTGCTTTCTTGCTCTTTTCCACTCCTTTCAGTAGTTAAAATGGGAAGGTGTATAGACACATCAGAGAAAAACCACCACTGGGTGCTGTAGACCACTCACTATTCACTCCCATCCACCCACTCTATTCCTATTTTTTTTTAGTTTTACGATGTGCATGCATACACCGAGTAAAAGAGCATTAGATAAATTTTTCTCTTGGCATTCATACATTCTGCGAAAAGATAAATATGCATGTATAGATTTTTTTACACACTCTCTCGTACACGTCCCTCTCCCTGACAAGTGATACGGTTATAGCGCTCTTATTACAATTTGCGGTGGTGGTGGTAAATATACATTTCTAAGAAAAGGAATATTTCAATGTGAGTTCTCTCATAAAAGCCGGATTTTTTTCATATTTCATTCCATTGAAGAAAAAAGTGGAGAAGCAGAAAGCAGATAGAGGGAAAAAAGTACATACATAATATGCGTGGGGGTAAAGTCTTAGCACTCCTCCCAACAATGTATGAGTTGATAAATGCCAAAGGAAAATGGATGAATATGACTGTCGTAGAGTCAGACTAGGAAGACTTTCATAGTCAAACGAGTACAAATCGGTTACAAAGAAAGCCACCACTGCTGGAGTTCCTGTTTCTCTTTCTCTTCTCTCTTCTTCCTGCGGTGTGGTTGATGCTTTGTTCGATGGTGGGATGGCGTAGATGTCTGTATCAAATTTAGCACGCTCTGCTGACAGTCTCCCTCTTTTCATGTTTTGTCGGCGGATGGAAATAAAAATAGGCTGGGGTTGTAAAGGATTGAAGCGAAGCTTTTTCTCTCTTTTTAGCGTTAATGGGATATCGAAATCAGGGTTTTCTCTGGCGTCTTTTATGAAGATAAAGATATTAGTTCTGGGTCCATTATCAAAATTATGCGTGGTCGGGGATGCAGCATTTTCCTAAACAAAATTTTCTGATATGGTCTCAGCAGCAAAGATCAAAGGGAAGGATTTGGTGGAAAAAGGAAGTGAAAAATAGTTTTTCATGGTTTATTACGGAGAAACGTATTCATATTGGGGTACATTTACTTTCCCTCTTTTTTGCGATGGAGCTATCTCTGACAGGTTTCTGCTAGGAGGAGACTTGTTGACAAGTTTTCTTTGTAATTGTAGGCAAAGTAAATACAATTTTTTCTCCTAAAGTGAATGAAATTTTTTGCTAATCTTGTGTAAAAAAGGAGCTATGGGAAAGCAGAGAAAGTTTTCTTTTTCCTGGTAGGCGGATCCATTTTCCTTTTTCTATTTTAAGCTTGGAAAAAGTGTTTCTTCCTTAAACAAAATTCTTTTTTTTTCAACGCAGTTCCCGTTTCCTTCAAGTATGCAGTTTTTTCAGTATTCCGGAGTAAAAACTGATTTAGCAACTTTTGTAATTCTGTTTACAAAAAAACAACTTGACCACATTTCCCACTTCTGCTTAAAAAAGCTAGCATTTTTATTGCTTTTTTACATTAGTAGTTGAGTAGGAGTAGACTGAGAAATAAATGACTTTCAGGAGTATGTGTTCGTTATTGTTTTGGAGGATTCATTTATTTCCACACTCACTGCTCCCCTCCTCCCTTCCCTCACGTTCAGGCGAGGCAGCTCAATCCCACTCCAATCGTCCTCTCCTCTCTGATGAGTAAAGAAAAAAAAAAGTTTTCCTCTAGGCATTTCGCTAAATTGAAACAAAAGGCCCTTCGGAAATGAGGAAGGAACTGGATGATGGAAGTTGATGTTTTAGAGTGTGTACTTCTTCGGGAGAGAGGATTAATGAAAGACGTGCTGTTGAGCTGCACTGCATCAACTGAAACTACCTGAATAATTTCCCGGCAAAAATACTTGTGTAGTTTTCTAACCCTGAACGGAATTATTTTTTACCTTTGTTTTCTCTTCTCAAGTTGCTCCACTCCTTCGCAGAAACTTCTCCGTTGTTTTCTTTTAGTTGCTGTCTTCCCTACCTGGTCGTTAGCTACACTTTCTCCTAATGAATTTTTTCTGTTGTGTATACAACTCTCTACTCTGAAATCATTAGTCCGGTTTGGATGTTTATCTACTGTTACCCACCTATAAATAGCTTGAGATAAATAATAACGCAGTCGCTCTTCTCATCTGTCCCTTCAAAACAAAAAGTCGCGAAAACAAAAATTGGAGTTAGCCGCCGAAAATTTTATTTAAAAAAAAGAAACTCTACTACATGTTTATCAGGTGCATCCATTTTGCCTTCGTCATTGCGTTGACCAACAAAAGTAGTATTAGAGGAAACATAATTTGGCTTTACCTGGTATTTTGCAGGTATTCTCTTTTAACTCTTTTGTATTGTGTAATTTATTGATTTTCTCATAAATTATGATTTAACTACAGCGCTGAAACTTAGTAATAGTTTGTGAATGCAAATGTGGCAAAGATTACACTGCTCCACTCTGCCCATAACTTTCTTGCTGCGGCAAGGGATTAAATTGGCACTAAAGAATAAATAAATGATATTTAATATGATGGAGGAGGACTTCGCACAATATGCTAGAGCAATAAAAATGTCGAAAAAAATTGGAAGGTGGGCTATTAGCGTTTCCTATTTGAATATTATTTCCATGTTTCTTTCAAATCTGTTTACTAGCATTGCCCCATACATGGTGTAAACGGTTCATTGCGTTTCTTTTTTATAGCGCTTTTAGTCCACGAAAAAATATTTTCCAATCGGGAAGCTTGCAAACAATAACGGGGCAACTTAAGCAGATACCTATCGTAGGTCGCAGGCCAATTTCCAAGTCAGTATACGGAGCAAGGATGCTATTCCAAAGATTACAGTTTAATCTTTACTGAAAAAAAATTTTTTTAGCTGGAATAAATTTGCGAATAACGTGATATTAAACGAGGCGAGGTTATTTTTTAGGTAACATCAGATATCATATCATCTGCATAACGGAACCGGAGAAGATTAATGACCTTACTTAATTGGTTTTGGAATTTGTCATATTGTATGTCCTCAGTTAATTTTGAAACAGGGAAAATCGGTAACTCCAGTAAAGCCACTTTTTTCCCAGTTTATTGTCTTTTTTTGTTGAAAATGTAAAGCAGAATTATAATTGAATCTAGTTCTTTTCATGCAAACTATTATGCAGTCAGTCACTCCGCACAAATCTAACTTTTCTGAGTGGAGCGCATGTTGTAGATGTTGATAAATAAGCTCCATTTTTACATACATAATCCTTGATGTCGCCTCCACTCATCCTTCCCGGCATTGTCCTAGCGCTCCGCTCTACTTGGCTTTTTTCCTGACTCCAATTTTTCTGCCTAAATCCCGGATTTCGGAGCCCTTTTACCCAATTTACTCCGCCAGAGACATTATAAATCCTCCATCTCCCACTTAATGAGAAAGACTCGTTGAAAAACCTACACAGCTCTGTACTTTTTTCTCCACCCTTGTGCTCTCTGTCCATGTACTGCATGCCTAATGCCATCTATTATAGAGGAAGGGTAGAGAGGACATTAAAAATGTAACCCAAACCAAACTAGACAACTAGTCGCACAGATTTTCCAGCAGGAGAGGAGAAAGTAAGACTCCGCATACATATTAGAATTATCTGTATGCATATTAAATATTTTCCATTTTTTTGAGGGCGATCTCCTCCAAAAAAAATTTCAGCTGCCTATTACATAGTGGACTGGAAACACAATGGAAAACCAGAAAAGTTTTTCATTATACATTTTCCTCTTCTCCATTCACTATCATTGGCTTGCACATGTACTATTATGAATGATGTAGTACTGCCGACTTCCTCCTTTTTTATTGTTATGTACTGGCATAACTCATAGCGAAAACAGCTTTCTAGTCTTCAACTCCAAAAAGCTCCTCCTAACTGTAATGTGTTTGCCCCTTGCTGCTTATCTCTGTCGTTTTACAGGACCCAGACCCGCATTCTATTCTTTTCCCTTACACAATTAATTCCTCTTTTTTTATAATTTTTTTTCTTCTTTTTGCAGTTTCCCCCTCTTCATTCCGTCTCAAAAACGCTATTCTTATACTCCCATCATCCTATTATCGTTTTTGTCCTGTTCGAGTTGCTAACTCTTACTTTTTTTAGAGAGGCGGTGTATATTAATATTTTTTGTCTACTTCCTCTTTAAATCTTAATCGCTAACCTTTTTTTCATATAAGACAACCGCTTTTTTCATTTATTTTTTTTGAGTGTTTCAAGCACAGATATAAAAGACGGAGGACAGAAAGGAAAAGGAGAAGGAAATAATGCGAAGTTGAACATAAGACAAGGAAATTCCTTGTGTAATCCTTTTTTTCCTGTCTATCTTACAATTTCTTGTATTTAGCTCTTTTAAATACAAAACATCACAATTTCATTTTTTGCGTTTGTCTCTTGTCTCCCTCCCTTTTTCTCTCACAGCGCTCATTCTTCACTCAAAAAAGTGGTAAAAATAAAGTAAAATAGGAATAAAGAACGCAAAAACAAGAGCAGTAGGGGAAAAAATTGACGTGGAAGAAAAGGGAATGATACTGTTGCGTAAAAATGAGTAGGAATCTTTGAAGAAAAAACGCGCGAGGCTATACACAAGAGCACTCTTCACCAGTGAACCAGCAACTAAGAAAAAAAAATCTATTTATTTTTGACAAAGATTGCAACAGAGCGTGACAATGACAAAAGGGGTTGCTTCTTCTTCCTTTTTTTACTGGTACTTCGTTTTCTTCACTTAAAAAGACAATGTTTAAAAAAAATTTCTTAGGTATTTCAGCTCACTTTCCATCTTAAAAAGTTTTTTTTCTCCTTTCTTCTTCTCCACTAATCCACTCTTTGCAGCGAGGAGCGCCTTTTTACGCTCAGACCCAAATATTTTTTTTCTCGAATTTTTTCAGATTTCTGAATCCATCCATGAACTGTGTTACAGTTCGTTAGAAAAAAATGAATGCATGAAAAATAATTGTGTTATGTGCGCCGAGAAAAAAAAATTCCACTTTACCAAACGTTATCATCCCATTCCATATAATATCCGAGAGAATAGTTATAGCTGCGTTTTTTTCATTCTCACTTTATCTGTATCATGATCATCAGAGACTGTACAGCGGATGAAATAAGAGGAAAGAGAGATAACAGAGAAAATAAGTTTCTATTTTGAAATGTGAAAAATAATCTTAAAAATAATTTTCCCCAATATTCATATTAGCATAGAAGTCCTTTTGTTTACAGAGTTACTTTCAATCTGATGGCACATTTAGCAGAAGGAGACAGTCACTCCATTACAGTGAGATGGGTTGTCTCGGGGAGCAGAGTGTAAAAAGAGGAGGGTGACGACGACATCGGTGGCAGAGGCATATCCTCGCATATTTTTTTTACCCAGAGAAA
>JAHZND010002791.1:0-12798 GCA_027744115.1 Acrocyrtus sp. NNG-2020
ACTCGGATCCGCGGATTTCATTGTCGTAGTTGGTGATGGGGATCAAGTTGGCGCTCCTGATTTCTCCGTATCCGCTGTCGTAGCTGTCGGCCCTGATGACAGCAGGGGCAGCGTAGGAGGACTCCACCAATCGGATAGCTGGGGCAGCGTAGGAAGGAGTCTCTACCAGTCGGATGGCTGGAGCGGACCACCCACCACCGTTAGCTGCAACGGAGGCAGCACAGAAGGCGAGAACGACAAACTGGAACAATTTTAATGAAAAATATTTTTATAGTTTAGGAATTTTTCAAAAAATCACTTTAATAATTGTTCGGTGGAAATCTCAAAATTATTTACTTACAGCTTTCATGATGATTTTTGTTTTGTAGAAGTTGGTTTGGGTAGTGCTTCCTGAAATGTGAAGTGAGCTTGTGAAGGGAGCTAGAGTTGGATGATGACTGATGAGATTTCTCTCCGCGTATTTATACCTAGACCCATTTGCACTTTCCGCTGGAATCGCTATCACTTCTATCCGTAGCATCTCACTTTTCAACAAGCCAGCAATATGTTTTCCAAAGAATATAAGCATACTGATTGTTGTGTTTTACTCACTCATGCTTTCTTGCCGGTTGACCTTCGCCTTTAGAAACAGGTTCACTCACATCATTCAAGGCCCTTTGAGGAAAATAAACTTTTCCCCAACCCACCACAGTATCAAGGTCTTCTAACGTATCCATAATCCATATGCTCTTACTCCAGCTTTGTAATAACATGCGTCGCTATATAGATAGTAAACAAACATGCCCATATAATGAAGTGCTCGAATTGAGTTCAGTGACCGAGAAGTGCCGACTTGTGTGAGAATTTCAGGAATGTTATGACTTTAATAATTGAACTTTTGGGGTACAGTGGGACATTATGAAAGTACTGTTTGATAAATAACTGGATGGTTACCACAAAAAATATTTTGACATACCTCTACTATCTTCCTCCCCTTTGCGTTCTTTATTTCATTAATTATATTTCGTACCTTATTATTACTGACTGCTGAGCATTTTGCATTATGCCTGACAGACTAAAAATTCAGCAGATTATTAATCAGCTAACCACGGATTACATGCTTCAATCTGGTTAGATATTGCCATTTAGGCAGGACTTCTTCTATACAAATATTTACATACTACAATTAACTCTCTGAAATTTTGATTACCACGTATGAAGTAAAAATTTATCTTGATACTACTGAGGAGTCCTTTTAAAAATATCATTTTAAAGGAGAATATTACTAACATTTTTTCAAAATTTCATTCTTACTCTTTCCTAGCGAGAAAGTACTTTCAAGTTTTTCTACAATTTTTCTATTAACAACGAACTACATTTCATCTTCAAATTTTCATGATCATGATCAAAATCAATAGCCGGAAACAGACAATTTAAGAAAAGGTTGCAATCATTTGAAAGAGCTGGGCCACGAGAGTGCACATTTGAAGTAACTTGTCAGAATAAATACCCTGCTCGCGTAATTTACCGACGAAAATTAAGTGCATTTTAGAAAGTAGCTGTAAAGATTCTAAATTTGCAGGGAGAATACCGCTTTCCACAAAATGAATGAGAGATTCGGGTAGTTCCCCAATGTGGGAAATACCTCCAATCAGTTCCACTGCATTGTTTGCGATAAGTTTTTGCAGTTCCGTCAAATCTGCTACTGCTGGAGCTGAAGTTGATGGAGTTTGATCCTGAAATGCTGCTGGAGCTGAAGTCGGTGGAGTTTGATTTTGAAGTACTGTGGCTGCTGAAGTCAACGGAGTTTGATTTTGAAGTACTGCGGCTACTGAAGTCGATTGAGGTGGATCTTGAAACTGTGTGAGGTCCACGGGTTGCTGCACGATATTTTCAATTTGTTCGGATGTCATCATAAGCGAATCCAAATTAATCGGTATAATTGCTCCAGACTCCAGAATCGTATAGTCCACGCCCAGTTCCACCCTTGGAGTCTTAATTCCTTTATTGATTTCAGCTAAAGTAACTACTTGAGTATCGGCAGCTCCACTTCCATTCTCTTTGTTGACCTGGACCTCCACTCCCTTCTGAGTTCCAGAGCTGCTGGTATCGGCACGAACGTCTGCTTGGCCCTCTGCTGTGGGTACTTTTGTCTTCGGTGTTAGATCTGGAGTCGCTGTCCCATAGGAGGAGTCATCTCCTTCATGCCCGGAATCATAATGGTTTGGGGAGGAGCAGATGCTGTCAGAGCCTGAAGTTGAAATTCCATTACTAGAAGTACTGGATGACCGTCCACCAGATGAGTTTCCCTCACTGTCATTTCGGCTTTTTTTGACTTTTCTTTCTGCTCTACCACGAACCTAAGGAAAAATAATTATTTAAAAAGAAAAAAAAATAAATTTACACCTCTCTACAAAAATGAGAACTATTCAAGAGTAAAAGCAAAAATTGTGTCATTTTACCTGTTTGAAAAAGTCCTTGGAAGTTTTCACCCAATACTCCACATCCGATGTTCCCAGATCACGGAAAGCAGGCTCATTTAAGTATTTGAGCAGCTCCAAGTTCCATTTTTGAGACCCGATGCTTCCAAACGAAAATTTTTCTGGGTTGGAGTAGTTCCGGATGAGAAATTTTTCGATTTTATCCATACGAACAGTAGTCAGCTTCCTAGGAGCCTTCTTGGAAATTGATTTGGTAGATCTGCAATAAAAATAATTTTAAATTATGGCATGAGACTCATTTTAAAAACATGGAACAACATTTCAAAACCTTTTAAAAATTTAAGCTTATGGAATAAAAATATTTTGATAAATGTACCTTTTTGGAATCGTTTTGGATTTAGGGGCAATACGGAGTTTATTCCCTCTATTGCTGCGAAGGTCATATTCTCTCTCGGCTTGGGCACTGCGCGTCTTCATGATGACCAATTTCTTAGCGAACAAAGACCGTTACGAATAAGGCAGGGAGCAACTTTTGAGAAAGTTTCCTGGACTTGACGAGGAAACAACTTTGAGAAAGTTTCCTGGACTTGGCGAGAAAACAACTTTGAGAAAGTTGTCTGGACTTGGAAGAAATCTTGTCTTCAGTCGAGCCGTAAAACGGATATGAAGACTTCGGGACCATTGGCCGTGTTTATATACCAAGAGAAGAGCTAAAAGCTTATCGACAGGAACCCAAAACGTTAACGTTCGAGTTGTGAATTTAGCCATGGGCATAGACACTATTTTGAATTTTGATAAGAAAATGTTAAAATCACTTAAGAACAAAGAAACCAAAATGACATAATCGTATATCCGAAAAAAAGATAAGTTTGAAATACTTACACTGGCTTAATATTTTGTTGCTCCATTTTTGAAAATCGCCCATTTCGTCTTTTTTTATTTGCAAACGGCTCTCTTGCACACGAATTTCAAAACCAGCTTCAACGCTTTATTTTAGACTTCTTGCAAATTTAAGCTTATCATAAGATAAGAAATTACCGAACATGCAGCTCCTACTTCCATGGAATAACTTGAATTTGTCAGTCTTTATCTTTCTGTTCATTGCACTGTCAACGTGGAAGATTTACATTTAGGCAAATAAACTTTTGCCATTTCTCAGACCCGGCAAAATTAAATATTCGAATTTTATAACCTTCCCTTATCATTACAGCGAAGGAATGGTCAGGCAAAAGGCAAATGACGCAGGCGCAGTGATACTTTTTACTTTTCTTTTGAAATTCATATTAGGGTCCTTTAATTTTATGCAAACTTTGTGATGAGAGAAAATACATGTGCAGCTGACGTAGAAGCTGTGAGGTCATAAATGAGTGCATTTTGAAGTACCTACGTAATATATTTTTTATGCTTGTACATAAAAGAATGTGGTAGATTTTGTGAACAACTTTGAAAAAAATGAAAAAAATGAAAACATTTGAAAAAAAAAAACGTTCTATTGCAACTGTGATTTATTAATTGTTGAAAAATGAATTAGGCATAAAGCGCAGGTACAACATTAATTATTATTCAAGTACCTAGTTCAATGCAGAAGACAGAAGAATACCCTATCGTAAGTACAGGTTTCATGGTCAAGTAATTAATGGCTGTGGAAGAGAAGATTTTGCGAAAAGTCATAGTATTGTCATTTCGATTGCGGGTATTTCCAGAGTTCATTGTGAAATTAAGTTAAATTTAAATTATAATCGCATAAATAGATAAAACCCCGAAATTCGAAAGACTCTTTTTACTTTAAGAGCTGTCATCCGCTCATTATCCATTCTTTTAGATCACGCGACGAACACGAGAATCTTTATCTGCGACTGCGACTTAACTGTAATTGGCCAAAAAATCATTTTTGTACTTGGTAGGCTCAAGGTTCACCTTTTCCCTAACTGATATCTCACCACCGTGAAAATCGTCACGACTCACGACCAGCTAGTAAACGTTAGCAGGAAAAATTTAGTCGTAATTAAAGTGGGACGAAGCGATTCGAGTTCTGATGGCAGTTGCGAAATTCCTAAATTATATAAGCTAATAATTAAATTTAGATTAGATTTAGAGTTTTGAGAGGTACATAACTTTACAATCTTTGAAGATCCAGTTTAGAGTTGACAATGACAATGATGACGCTGGTGAAGGATGGTGACTAACTTTTTGTATTGAAGTGCATACCTTGACATTTTCATCAGCTTTTTTATTGGAGTGATAACGTCAAGATAAGCTCCCATTTGATGATTGTAAATATACATTGAATGTTTATAATAATAGTGGAAAATACCAGTGGAAATTTTACTGGCCGCCAATAATTTCTCGCCCGCACCGGTAAATGATATCAGCGGGGCATGGGACCTCTCATCCGACTATAAAAGGAAGGCGAACTTTGGAATATTCCTGTCATTTTAAATTGGTTTGTAATAGGAAGTGCAAACAGAATAAAGTGGACTTGTGCGAAATAATTAACTTCATTATTTTGAGACATTTCTGCTCAAATAAAAAATTCAAAATGCCAGAAATCCGTGAAAAGATTGTGCGAACTCCGTCCACCATTGTGAATGACGAAGAAGGTCACCAGGAGGACTCCGAGAATGAGCAGAATCACGGCCAGAGTGAGCAACTGGTTTACCACGATCTCTTCAAAAAGTTTGGCAACTGGAATATCTGCTTCCTTCCAAAACACTACTCCAGCCACTCCAGCTACATTAGGGACTTTTCCGTGAGGGATGAGGATGTTTGGGTCGTGTCATTTATCAAAGCTGGGACAACGTGGACACAGGAAATGGCTTGGATGATAGGAAATGACTTGGACTACGAGGGCGCAAAGACAATTCTTCCCGTTAGATTTCCATATTTTGAGTAAGTCACATGTTATATTAGCCTTACCCCTTTTCAACTCCAACTTAATGCTTAAAAGAGCTTATCACGGACTTCTTATCATCTTATCATGTTAAGGTTTGATGCATCTTGGGACCAGCCAGATGACAATAATAATCTTCCGAAGAGCAAGCAGCCGAAGAGACTCACCTCCATGGAAATTGTGCATCACATGCCCTCCACCCGCTACATCAAGACCCACCTCCCTTTCAATCTCCTCCCAAATCAAATCCAATCTGGGGAAAGGTCGCCAAAAGTCATTTATGTAGCTCGAAATCCAAAGGATGTATGCGTGTCCTTCTACCATCATAAAGTACTCACCGAAGCATACGATAAGACAATCGACGAGTTCGTCACTGAATTTGTAAGCGAATGTGAATCCAACTACGCTCCGTACTGGTCGCATGTCAAACAGTTCTGGGAAAGGCGTCACCAGTCCAACATCCTTTTCATTACCTTCGAAGACATGAAAAAGGTAACCTTCTGAAAAATTTAATCAGGTCAATATGAACTGTTTTTTTTTATCCTACATCCGCATCCGCATTCACTATTCATTCATGACTGCACTTTTTTTGCTACAGGATTTAAAATCAGTATTAGAAAAGACAGCCACCTTCATGGGGAAGAGTTTATCGGAGGACGATAAGGAGAAACTGCTATCTCATCTGAGCTTCGAGTCAATGAAATCCAATCCGTATGTGAATTACGACGAGATAACGGACCAGCTCACACGTGTGCATGGGACCCAAAGGAAAACCCATCGCTTTATGCGGAAGGGCAAGGTTGGCTCGTGGAGAGAGGAGTTGGCTCCCAGCTCAATTCACAAGTTGGATCAGTGGATTGCTAGTAATAGGATAGATGGGCTGTGGGAGGAGATGTAGATCACAGCTTCAGTCATAAAAAAGCCTTCCGCAGACTTCAGAGTTTCATGTCAATGAACCAAATTCACAAATGGCCATATCTTTAACAGTTTTCTACTAATGTAGCAAAAAATTCGCTTACAGCAGAAATGCTAGGCTAAAGTTGCAAATAAATTCATTGCTAATCAAATTTTGCATGAGGATATTATATCATGACGTAACTAAGCAAGTGCTAATTTCCTTCTTCCCGTTTCGGCCCTCACCTCAAGAAAAGAAAAATGATACGGGCTATGGCTATGCACCTCATATTTTTGCCACCCTGGCTGGGGAGAGCACATACATTTCATATTTTATCGTGTAGTCGTAGTCGTGACGCGAAATGGGTTATTTTGCTTTTCTCATTGCAATTTTATGCACGTTGACAGTCATAATTTCTGGGTATAATAGTGACCTAAATAGGAGTAAGAGATTTCTCTGGATAACGCACGACAGGCGCCTAATATTCCCACCTGGAACGGTGCTTAACCTAAAGCCTACTTTGCAAATCCCTTTCCTGAGGAAGGAAGAGCCTCCTGATGGAATCCACTCTGATATACAGATCTCCTGGTTTTTCTACAGTAAATCTTTTGTTCTGACTTACATCAAACATTCCACCTCTCACTTTTCTCTTCTGAAATGAGCAGGCTTTTATTTTAAATTAATGATATCCTCTTTTTCCAGTTATCTTTAATGAACTTGGCCTGACGCACGGCTCCCATCCGTGGCCCCCATTTTATCCTTTTGGAAGCCTATTTGGCCCATTCAAGCGATCCTCCCGATCACTGTCTGTCATGTCGCTTTCAGCAAACTCATTTCCGGGCGGAGAGAGGGCACTCATATACCCTAAGCTGGAAAATTTGCTGGCGTCACTGGGATGGGGAGGAAGATCGTGCTTGCTGAGGCTAGTCTGCGAAACGCACGAGTACCCCCTTAAGCACGGATATGGCTTACTTGGCGAAATATTCACACTCTTTTTCACGTAAGCAATTAATCAGTGCCCCGTTACCCCTAAAAATCACGTTTTTGCAATATCCTTTTAAAAAAATTATTTATTGTGCAGTGTAAGTCACTCTCCATTTGCGGAGTCCCACCTCCCTACTTATCTCCTTGCTGAGGAACAAGGCAAAACTGGCAATTGCTCTGCCTTCCATCAAAACTGCTCACAATCTCTGTTCAAGTGGGAAAGCAGAGCGGATGTGGATGCGGATGCAAATTCTTTCATGGAAAATTTAATAATGTGACTGTCCATTCTTTTTTTTGTACGACACTTTTATTAAATAAATTTGTTCTGTTTCTTGCTTTCACAACACAATTATTTGATTTCTTACTAGTAAAACGACATGTGACATGAAGTTTTTTTTATATGTAAATACACATTTTTCATTATGGAACTGATACAAACGGCCCACGGCTCACCCACACGGCCGCTATTCCTTTTTTTATCCTTCAACAATTCCTTTTATTTTTAGTAGAGTAAACACATAAGAAAATTATTATGCTGTAAATTTCAATTACATATTTATAATTTTTTAATCATAAATTGTGTATTGTGAATTGTGTGTGTCGAGCACTCATCTTCATCCTAAAATCTTATTTTTATGGTGACTTTTCATATGATTATCTTGATACACATAGTTTTTTTTTCATTGAACTATCATATTATTCCGACAGATACACAAATTTAAAGTAAACTTTTTTTATATAATTTTTAATAAAGTGCGATGTTTATTCGCGTTTATAGAAGTTAATTTAGGTACTTAACATCTATAAAAAAAATTAAATAAAAATTGGTTGTTGGTATATATGGGTAGTTTTTGTTGGGGTTGATGAGTTTGCAGGAGTAAAACTTGATTTCTTTCTGGTAAAATCTTACACATACAAACAGTCATGCTTTTTTTACTTAACGAGGTAATTAACTAACTATATTTGATAATTTCAAAAACACTTACTGTAATAACATTTTTTAAGAAAAATGATGTTTATATAATAATTGCTCAATTATGTTCAACAGTGGACAGTGAAGAAGATGAAACTAGTAAAAAAACTGGTTTGTTATTATTTTTGTGTTCCAAACTACTACTAATACGGAAAATGGTTTAAAAATGGTTAACAAAATAGTTCACTACATCTCTTTTCTTTTAAATTGGGAAGGAGGGCAGTTTTGAACTTTGTCAAAAGTAATAACTTGAGCGCTTCTCTCTATCTTCTCATCTCATGCCGCTCCATTATAGTAGGAAATGAACGGGATACATATATTTTTTTGGCAAGATGTGGCCATGCGTTCCTTTTCCTCCATTTCAATTTATTTTGTGGACGAGGTGAAAATGGTAATTATAAAGGTTTTTGGGCTTTTGGGTAGGGCTATTTTCAGACTAGACGACGGAACACAAAACATTTTGGCACGCTAGCAATTAGTAACATACCAATACAGTAATTATAATTACGCACCGAGCTCGCAATCTCTAAAAATGCTATGAAAGCCTGTACAACATTTAGTTAACCATATTAAAAATGGTAATTTTTTACGCTAGTTTTTATTTAAGAAATCTAATCACTTCACAAAAAGGGATCCGGTTTCGTTTCCGCTATAAATACACACCTGATTACTTGTAAATTAACCGGTAGAATTACTCCGCTAATTAGTTTTTACATAACTGTGACCCTATTTTCATATCTTCTTCCCCTCCCGTATAAAATATGGGTGAGCTCACATCACAACACGATTTTTTTTTCTGCCAGATAATCCTCCCCCTTCCTTCCTACATTTTTATTTTACGGTTAATTTACCCCTAATTAAATTCTATCTCTATATGCTCTACACACACATCTCTTTGAGTACATTTTACCTCATCTATCCACATAACTATCATTATTTTTTTGTGCTAGTGGCTATAATGTGTTGGGGAAAGTGGGGTGGAAAAACTGAAACAATAAAAAAAGCATTTTTTCCTCTCCTAAATCTTTTTTTTTCCACCTAAATGCATTTTTTTACTGTACAAGATGACATGCGTAAATCACTTACTCTAATGATTACATTAACTTTACTACTGGAAACTGAAAGCTACTTTTTTTTATTTCTGGACTGGCCAAATGCAATCAATAAAAAGATATGCGCTTAGCTCGTTTTTATTATGTTTTCATCTTTGTCTTGAGGTGATAGGAGACAATTTTTTGGAACCCTTTCAAGAGAACAACTTACTTTCCCTCTTTTCTCATTACTTCCCCTTCACTTCACAATTCCCGCATTTCCAACTTCCCTTTTTCTTCCTTTTTGCTCTAGCAAGAAAGAAGAACACACAACTCATACCCCATTCCATACTCCAGCCAATTTTTTTTTCCAGCTCCAGAGTTGTTCCCTTGCCGGCTCTCATTATTGCTAGCTTTTTCCTTTTTCTATGTACAAACTAGACTACAACTTTTTTTTATCTATTTATTATGGTATCGATGAAATTGTTTATTTGTGCTTGCTTCCCGTTTCCTCCTTTTATTCCCAGTAATGGGAGCTTTTTGGAGTGCACTGAAGCAAACACACATTTTCCTAGAAAAAAAAACAAATCGCTCAATACAATATCGATAAAATAGCTATCGATTTCCCACAGCAAACTCATCCTTTACAAATATTATTATCCAAGAAAAACGCACTATAAAGCTTTTTTCTATACAGTTTCTCCGGGTTATGACTGAGTACATTTCACGGAAACACAATCCTTTTCTTCCTTTTAATCTAATCACTTTTATCTACGCCTTATCCATTTCTCTTATCTAACAATTAAATGGAGATAATCACATTTGAGCATGCGAGGAGGAGACACACACCGATACTCTTAGTTTTGCACTTTTTTTTATATCTGCACGGCTACTACAAAAAACACGTCCCAATAGTGAAAGGAAATTAATTACGCTTAGTCTATTTTCTTTTAATGAGCTCATTACCGCTCTTATATAGCTTTTTTACCATTGTACACCTTAACCAAACAAAATATTTTTTTTAGTGACGGAGGCGGCGGAAGTATAGCGACAAGACAATAATAAATATTCATTTTTTTTACACATTTATCTCTGATGACTGAACTGACTTAGGTAAAATCCATGTAAGAAAGAAATGTACTTCGTCGATGAAAGCATTATTTTTTTCGTATAATTGAATCATTCCACACTTATTATATGTATAGCGTATGTATAGAAGGAGCGAAGATTAGATTTTATATATACAAATTTTAATTACTCTTTCTTCGATAATAAAAATCGAGGGACACATCCGAGAGCTAAGTTTTCTTAGACCATTGTAATATTTCGCCTCTTGCTATTGACGGAAGTGAGGGAACCCTGGATATTCGGATTATACTGCATATGACTACTGCTATTTGTGGATGTGACGGGGATGTTCTGGTGGAACTGGTGGTGGGGTAGGTTATTCCCTCCCCCCATTCTTGGCTGGTATGACGGCGGAGGAATGCCCCCATTAAGTCGGTACGGGACACCAGAGTAGCTGTCAATTGTGCGGTAGTTCTCCTGATCACTCTCCAGCGGGGTTTCGTAGTCTGTGGGACCTCCTCCCTTGATGCTTCTCATGGTTGGGTCGGATGAGCAGCTCTCGTAGTCCAAACTTGTCTTCCGTGGATTGTTTTCGCTGATTGACCGGAAGGAGCGAGTGCTGGATCCGGGACTTCCGTTGAAGTGATTTTGGTGATGGGGATGCTGCTGATTTTGTTGACCGGTTTGACCATAGCTTCCCTGCTGACTAGCACTATGGGAACTTTGGGCATAAATGCTCTGTCTCTTTTCGTGTTCGTTCAGTAGCTGACTTGCAGACCAGTGGATGGGTGCTTTGTTATCCGAAATGGTGGAAATTTTAGTTTCAGTGGAACCCATTCCTTTATTTCCCCTTCGGCGACAGTAAATACAGATGAGCACGATGAGAGCGATCAGCACCAGGAATCCTACCACTCCAACGACTATCAGAACAATGTCGGTTGAACTCAGCTTCCCTTCCTCTCCATTTTGTCTAGAGGACACTGTATCTGTTTGCTTTTGAGTTCTTCCCGAGTTCGGCTCTGGTGGCGGGGGTTCCGCGCGGAACTGGACTGTGTTCGAAGCTCTTCCAGTATTTCTGTAATGGTCTGTAGCCACAACATTCAAATAGAAGAGACCATGATCTGGAACAGTGATTGTCAGATTGACCTGGGAGCCTGCTGGATAGTCCCCAGCAGTCATGGGCTCCTTAGCTAACGGCCTTGAGTCCAGAGATCGTCTGTAGAATACTTGATAGCTCTGCACAGTTTTGTGATCGTAGTCTTCTCCAGGAGCCGTGAAACTTAGGGTAACCTCTTGATCGTAAAAACGAACTATATGGAGATCACCAATTCTCGATGGACGATAGAATTCGGAGGTCTTTGCGTGACTGATTTTAATCGTGTAGGCGTCTACAACCCGTTCATTGTAAGACATCGTTTTGAGTGGAATCCAGTCTGGAATCATGCGGCTTCCACAGCATGGCTCTGCATTCTTTCCCCTAGCTGCGTAGGATGAAGATGAAGAAGATGAGCTCATTTGCTGGGATGAAGATGATGATCCGCTTCCAATTAAAGTGTCCATTCCTACAAACTTGGTGTGGTAAGGATTTGTTTTCACCTTCACTGTTATTTCCAGCATAGCAGATTGGACAGCCACCGGTGGGACCACATATCTCGAGTAAATTCCATCTCCACGTGTGATATCCGGATCTAAATTAGAATACCCCACATCATAAACCATTCTATCCTTTTTCGTTGCAAAAAATTCATTCCAATCTCCAAAAAAAATTCTCACCTCCATTTCCATTATCGTAAAGTTTCAAGTTCCATCTCAGCGCCCCTGCAAAAATGGTCGCTTCGACTTCAGCATCAATCACCGGACTCATGCCACGCTTCACCTCAGCATACACTATTAGCGGCATCTGGCTTAAATTCACAGCTCGAGTCTCCTCCACGTTCGAAAACAGCCTAACGGAAAACTCATCTCCCGCATTCGCCGCCGTTGTGCTTGTCACAACTTGCACAAAATGGGACTGGTGACTATCTCCAAGTCGCTCGATGCGATAACGCCAAATTCCTGCAAAGAAAGAAAGCAGTCCACAAAAAAAACTTTTATATATTTTATCAGATAATTAATCAAATTAAACAAGGAATACAACAAAGCCCATTCATTTTTTTTCAGGAGAGAACAAAAAACAAAAAAAGTGGACCCAGTGGGAGCACCTTCTATTCTTAACGGTGTAATGATGAGAAGCAGACTAATAAAGAGCAAGCATTTACTATTTCCGTTTTCTCTAAAAAAAACTGTCTTTTTTCTCTCCCCATCACAATCATTTTCACTATCAAGCACACACAGACAATAAAAAAAAGGCAGTAGGAATGGAAAGGAACGACAGTGCGAGCTTTAGACAATTCGCTTTTTTTCTCATTCTCAAACTTTTTTCTCTTTAATAATGCCTAAAAAGTTTTTATTTTCTTCCTTTTATTTTCTTACCTGGTTGGTCAATAACAGCATCGATCTTGATCACGTTGATATCATGGAGGAGGGACAACTGGTCA
>JAHZND010002792.1:0-12123 GCA_027744115.1 Acrocyrtus sp. NNG-2020
CAGGATGAGGAGGGAATAAAAGGCGGAGTAGGAGGAGACCAAGTGGAGAAAAGGAAGATGATGGCGTTTGCTTTCCCAACAGTTTCTTAACACTCTCACTTTGGATTTTTTTTCTTCTTTTAAGCGCCAAAGTCTATAGTAGAAAGAGAGAGAGAGAGAGAGGAAAAGAGTATGGAAATGGAGGGAAAAACTCAAGCCATTTAATATGCAGATTACAAAGTAGGATCTTTGTTGTTGGAAACTTCACTTTTTTTTGCTGGAGAAGAGTGAAAAAAAGGCTTGCCAAGTTTCCGTACTGTTTCTTACAAACTTTGCTCCTCGTTTACAAAAGCTAAAACACACACTGCCTGATTCCACTAACCGTGAAGTTTTCTTAGTCATATCCTTTCCCTCCACCAGCAACCAGTAACCAAGCCCATTCGAAGGAAACTGGAAAAGGGCACAGCTTTGTAGATTTTTTTATGCATGGATTACCATTCTAGACACTTGATTGTACAGAATACTACTCCACTCTTCCAAAAAAGGGTCTAGCCAACAGCTCGAAGAGATAAAAAATGAAAAAATACATATGCACACTTCACAAATGAGAGCATCATCGCAGTCCCTTCCTTTTTATGTATAGACTTTTATCTGTGCCACTGGCACTAAAAATGGAAGCTTCGCGGCTAATCAAGAATTCAAAAAGTGTACAACCGTATGATTATAAAGAAATTCCCTGAGCGCAACTATTTGCAAATTTGAAAACATGAAAGGAAAGTTACACACGTCATGTTTTACCCAAAACTCTTTTCTAAACGTACCATTTACCATTTTTACATCGAAATATGAGCTGTGAGTTTTAGCTGAAATAAAAAAACATATTCAGTTCTAATTATCATTCTAAAAGCTCACTAAAAAAGTAAATAATTATATAGCAGCCTTTACTGAAAGGAGAGATGCTAGAGATATATATGGATTGGATTAAAGAAAAATTTGTAATCGTGCTTTTTTTTACAACGCGTGTGGCATGAAATGATTCCCGTATGAGTTGCCTAAAAATAAGTAGATTTGTCAAGTGTGCAATACGACGAGCCTAAATGCTTTTGTTGTATGGAGGAAAAACCTCTTTCTTTTTTTGGATTCCACCTACGCTACGAAAATAGAACAGATGCGAAGAGTGTAAAGTGCAGCTCCCTAGAAAATTAGCCGTCATTTGTTAAAAATACTGTGAAAAATCGTCATATGACAGGGATGCTTTTTCCTTGTTAGTTACTTATTTACGGAGGGCCCTCTTCCAATCTCGTTGCCACTATTGATGCGGTTGGGACTTGGGGGTGTAGAGGAAAAAGTAAAAGTGTGGAAGATTCACTTCCACCGCCACACCATCATCTTATACACCAGCGAGGAAGTCCAACCCGTCCAAGAGTGGCATGGTGTGGGCATCATCAGCATCACCATGATTATTGTCAGCTTTATTGATGCTGATTAAATCTGTCTGTGTGGGCTGGTTTGATCGTCGCCTGGTAAGTGATGCCTGAAACGCTTTTTGCTTCACTCATTCCATTCCCCTAGACAAAATGTAATGTACACCTCCCACTAATAAAAACTATATCAATGTACCTACGCATTAAATGGAGGATGTATGTTCGGTTCGGAGGAAATGAAAATTTATTTTTGTTCGTATAGTAGTCAACATGTGCTGCTCTCTCAACTGTAATGGAGAAGGAAGGAAAATGCTGTGTCAGTGCATATTATTATTTCATTTTCTTCATTTGTTTCTCATACAAGACAGATACACAAAATTGAACTGAGAGTGGTGGTGGTCGCTCCTCCTATATCACTCGGATGCGGAGTAATTCAATTGGAAAATATAAAAAATCCAAGCAGAGAGGAGCAGCAGCAAAATATAGGCACTTTTCCTTGTATGGGGAAGCTGAGAGGCAATTTCCCCTGAAACAAAATGATGTTGATGTGTGATGGTGGAAAGAGTAAGTTCAAGTGGTCCATCTGACTCTAATTCAATTATTGAGTGTGCTTCCTTTTATGTGCCTTTTATTAAAGGAAAAGGGAACATGTTTTTGACAACCGACTCAACTTCTCGCTGAGCTCTTCGAATGCTCTAGCTGTAGTGTAGACTACAAGGTACGAGTGAACGCGTACAAACCTCATCTCCCCTGAAATAAGATTCTTGCATAAAAATCTCTTCTCTTAAAGGAAACGAAAAACTTGACTTGATGTTAAGTTGCCCCAATAAATAGTCACATCTAGTTATGAAGATGTGTAGGCGTAAATGTCATTCGAGTTACGAGCTCGACTAAAACCATTTTATTTGTGAATTTGAATTGCAGAATAATGAATATGATACTACAATTACAACCGGTATACAACCGGTATACAACCTTTCCTTTCGTGAAAACCCCTGCGTTTCTATTCATTTCAAGATGCCCCACTTACTGCTTCAGGAGCGAAAACAATGATGACTTGCACAAGAAGAAATAAATTAATGACTCTGATCCCTAATGACAAAAATGGTCTCTCCAGGA
The DNA here is from genome assembly GCA_027744115.1 of Acrocyrtus sp. NNG-2020. Lineage (NCBI taxonomy): Eukaryota > Metazoa > Arthropoda > Collembola > Entomobryomorpha > Entomobryidae > Acrocyrtus > Acrocyrtus sp. NNG-2020. Next base: position 2,523 of record JAHZND010002792.1, read on the forward strand.
ATTGGAAATTAGTATTTGGTTGCCATCGGAATTAAATATTATGCCTGCAATAAATATGGTACCGATGTAAAGGAATTCAAGGTCATGAAAACAATAACGCAAAGTCATGTAGTAATTAAATAAACAAATAATAATTTTGCCAAAAGTTTTTGACGCCAGTATGAAAGTCAGAAAAACAGAGATGACTTGAGAAAAATAAAGTGTACGATAATCAACTGATTTACTAGAGAACAATTTGTCAAGTTTGTATGTATTGAAACAATTTGAAACTGAGCAAAAGTGTGTTCCTTTGATTGCGTTTTGTAAAGTTCTTCTTCTAGCTCCGGAAATTACAAGTTGAACCTTTGAGCCGGCACTAAATATGTGTAGCTATATTTCGTCTTTCTTCGCCAGGTCTACAAACGAGGCCAACCCTGCTGCCAATGGGCAAGGAAATGAAGAGAATGAAAACAATGCCAATTCGAACGAAGGAGTTCAAGAAGATATCAGAGAAGTAACACATTTCGGTCTATTGTAGTTTTCTGTTAGTATAATGCGTTTTTGTATAATTGTGAATGGAACGCTGAACAAATCTGTTTTAATTGGTGCAGGTAGAGGCGACTACAAATGAGTATGAGTCACTCTCCCTTTCTTAAAAAGTGTGTTCCTTTGATTGCGTTTTGTAAAGTTCTTCTTCTAGCTCCGGAAATTACAAGTTGAACCTTTGAGCCGGAACTAAATATGTGTAGCTATATTTCGTCCTTCTTCGCGCGGTCTACAAATGAGGCCAACCCTGCTACCGATGGGCAAGGAAATGAAGAGAATGAAAACAATGCCATTTTGGACGAAGGAGCTCAAGAAGATAACAGAGAAGTAACACATTTCGGTCTATTGTAGTTTTCTGTCAGTATAAAATGCGTTATAATTGTGAATGGAACGCTGAACAAATCTGTTTTAATTGGTGCAGGTAGAGGCGACTACAAATGAGTATGAGTCACTCTCCCTTTCTTGGCCAATTAGCGTCGAGGACTTTCCCGAAGGAGCTGGTACACTACCAAACAATTTGGAGTTCAGCTTTGGGACGCGGAACGGCATTCCACTTCAGTGGCAGTTCTATATGAGAAAATATGCCGATGGCGCTGTTGGGATTTTTCTCAGATTAAACCCAGTGTCAACTGAGCTTCTGAATGATCAAAATCGTCGCGATGATCGAGTTATTGGGAAGTTCCGTGTTGGAGTGCTAAACCCAGGCACTCAAGAAGAAGCACTTTCAGCACGTACGTTATGACTCTCCATAGCTTCGATAGCTACAGCATTTAATTGAGATTATTTAACGACACGTTCTTAACATAATACGATTGGCCATATTTGGCAGGTACTGAGCCATGGAATTTCGTCGCCAGAAGGCCGTATGGCCATCGAAGACTTTTCATGTTTAGCGAATTGGACAGATACAAGTGTGGAAACTGCAATACAGTGGAGCTACGTATTGTGTTTGAACTTAAACGTACCGAAGCTCCCCCGTCAAATCAGGATGAACTTCAGGAAATTAGTCGCCAACAGTGCACCTCAGACATTTACAATCAGATCGACAACGAGAGCATCAAAGATGTAGTGCTTGTCACGTCCGATTCGAAGAGAGTTTTAGCTCATCGTTTTCTATTAACAGGTACTTTTGCAAAAGTTTAGGCTAACCTTATAATTGGATCAGCTTTGCCAAAAATGAATTGTCATTTCATTCTCAATTATTTTTGTTTTACTGAAGCCCGAAGCAATTACTTCAAGAACGAATTTGAGAAAATTAATTCGGAGGAGTTGCAATCTCAACAAGTGAATGAGTTGAATGTGGACTACTCTGAGGAAACAATGAACACTGTATTGGGCCATATCTATACTGGACAGTTGATTAGCGCAGTAGAGAATCTTGAAGAGGAAAGCCTCATTGAAGTTTTGAAAGCAGCGGATACTTACCAGCTGGAGAATTTGAAGCAGTATATTTTGCAGCAAAACCCAACAGCTCGGAAGTTACATTGGCCCACAGAACGAGGCAATTGGCGTTGATAGTAATGATAATATCAATCACATGAACCCAGTAGACAACGTTGAAAATGATAATGATGACAACGAAGTGGAGCCAATGGAGAACGAAGATGATAATGTTGTTGACAATGATAACAATGTCATGGACTAATAATTGATAATTCAAACACAGCTAAATATTATAAAGTGAGAGTACTTTTTTTGTCACGACATTCCAATCAAAAATAAATCTTTTTCTTGTTGCTTCTGTGATCTTTAAAAATCGGATGTCCTAATTTAAAATTATTTGCCGCTAACACCCACCTCAACTCATTTTTGTAATCAACGTCATCATTGCTATAAGATCGTAAGCATGTAGCATTCAGCCTCAACTCAGGCCATGTTTCGTCATAATTTTACTTAATATTATATAAGTAGGTATTCGTATATCTTTAAAAGGCAGCCGTTGTGTTGTTTTTAAATTCCTGTGTCTTTGTCTAGCTCCTCCGCACATTCACTTCCAACTTCCACTTGCTATAAAAGCCAATCTTGTACTGTTGCAAGCACATAAAAAATGTTTTAAAACACAAATAGTATTAAAGCAGCAGCAGGAGCGTAGACAAATTATGATAAAAATGTTTTTAAAAGGGAGGATGATTATCTTTTCAAAAAATCCTTGTAAGATGGACAATAATGATAATTATGATTATTGTTAGTTTTTACCGAGTCGCCTGCTTACTTTACTCAGAGACAAGGTAAAATACCTGCATGGCACCTTTTCAGTTTTTTGTCTGTGTCTATAAAGCTATTTTTTATACGTTTCACATTTAGCGTTTTTCAGCATCAAACTCGCAGTAAAAACAAAGATATAGCTTTACGTGGGTTTGTGTGTGCTTACAAACAAAATCATGTACGTTTTTAAAAAACACTTCATTTTATGCCAAAAATTACTGCATTTTTTATGTCTTAAAAAAGTGTTTCAAGTTTACAGCTAAATGTTGTAATGACTGTGTAATGTGTGTTGGGCAATCACAATTTAATACTTTTTTCTCAAAAAATAGTACCTTTTAATGTTGTAATCATTTGCGGACAATGGATTTTGTAATAATTTTTTTGGTATTTCTTTGGGTTCTTCACTTTTGGTGATTCTACACAAGTTTAATTTGATATTGTAGCAAAAGTGTGTTGGCCGCAGATAGAAAAAGAGTGAATTATGGATAGTACAGCAACTGTAAAAGGAGAGTAGAGCGTCACGTCTTTTCTCTCAGTCACAAATTTTCAAGCTGGTGATTACGCTAAGTGCTTTCTGATTGGTCGATAATGCACAAATTTCCCAAAGTGGCCATTATTAAATTGCTATTATTGTGATTACTCAGAATTTTTTTTCTTTTAAATCTTATTTTTGTTTCTTAAAAACAACAAGCAAATAAATTAGGTACTTTCAGAAGAAGTGTAAATGTAAAATGAATATGACGGCGGGACATATTGTAGAGACTGAGCTGTGTCTACGGATTACGATTAGTGAAGTAAAACCGTGAGAAATGGTTGTTTCCTCCTTATCCTAATGCAAAATTTTTATTCTTACGGGGTATGGATTGTCATTTTGTAGAGTATTTTTTTTATTTTACAGAAAGTGTCTTAAATGTTATCCTATTAAACAAGCACCTTAATCCCAATTTACTCAAATGTCCCATTCATTTACACAATGGTATGTTGCCAAAACAAGCGGCCAGTTTACATAAAAGGACAGTATAGAAAAGAAAAAGACTTCCGTAATTTGATCAAATTGGTCTGGTTCATTTCGTATAAAAATCCAATACAAAAAGTCTCAAAAGAGAGGACAATAGGAAATACATACTGGACTGCTTACCAATTTCATAGTATCGGTTTTGGATGTCTTAAGAATTTTTACTTGTTCATAATGCCTTCATGTTTCGGAAAAGCTTCCGTAAAAGCAAATACAAATTAACTACAGACGGAGCCGAGACTACTTTCATTGAAATGATACACGAACAAAAAAAATATCCAAATTCCATTCCGAAGTAAATAGCGGTATAATTCATACAATCCTGCAACACACTTCATCCCGTTTTTATAGCAGCGCCGCTCTAAACAACAGTTCTTTCTGAGGATTCCTACGCTATTTTTTGTCCGTCTCGGATATCACAATCAACAACATCATCACGATGAAAGTTGGCTGGGTAAACCTACCTGTCAGCTTACAAAGTGTTTTTTTCCTCAGCTAACTTTCTTCCTGAAAAAAAAACTGTATCAGAGAAGAAGAAGGAAGATCATATCTAATACAAATCAAAGCATTGTGCTGCTTTTTTCCTCTAGCACTCTGAATTTTGATGTTTTATTCAGTTTGTCCAACTCTAAAAAGTCATTCAATTCAATATCAACTTATTTTTTGTTGTGAGAATGGATATGACGGGGATACACGATACAGCTAGAGAGCATCACATCAGCATCAGCCACAAAAAAAATTGTGATAGGTGAGGACAATGGCTAAAAGAGAAGACGACGACGGAGGACGGTATATTTACTTTATAAAAGGGAAATATCTGCTGACTCATTGAAACTCATCACTTCACATCAGCCAACTAAATTTCCCTACCTTTTAACTTTCAAATCTCCGACTGTCATTCAGTACATCATTTTACTCACCAAAAAAACCAAGCCATATACCTCACCGTCATGTCATTCACTTAAGTATTGAAAGAGACTGCCAATTTTCGTGGATTTTTTTTGTAAAGAAAGATATAGTTTTTTTTCTTCAAGAATTCCTCAAACTCTACGCTTCTGAAGATGACGACGGGGATAAGTATCTTCTTGAAAAAAAAAATTTGTTCTGTAGAAGCTTTATCCTCCTACAGCTACATCCACTCATTTTTTTTCTGCTGGCAACTGACAGCTAATTCTGCTGTGAACCTGATGCTGGTGGCGGTTTTTAAAATATTTGTCATACACTTGATTCCTTGTTTTTTCTCTCTTGTGTAAAAAATTTTTTTTGTTGACTGATATGCAATATGCGAGAGAGTGTGAGTAAAGTATATTATACAAAAATGAGTGTGTGTGTGTGCGCCCAGCGTTTTGAGGAAAACGTCAAATCATTCCATTTAGATAAAGTCAAAAGATTGGGAACAGTTTAATGGATGAAAAATGGTTGAAAGAATGTGTCCTCAGAAGACTTATAGAAAAGATTGCAGCTGTTGTAGTGAAAAACAAATGAAGAAATTTGAGGGAAGAAAAGGGATTTTTATAGAGATGTATTTAGAGAAACATTTAAATACTTGAAAATAAATGGAATGCGCCAGAGCTACAGCTAGAGGATGGGGAATTTTATAGATAATGTCATATTACATGCACGATGAATAAGCAAATAATGAAATAGTTTTCTTACAAGTTGCGAACATGCATTAAAATAATGTTATGTTGTGACAGTGGCAGACATGTGCTCACCAGTTTTGTTGTTTTTATACAGGATAAGCTTAAAACTCAAAACTTTGTGATTTTTTTTTCTCTCTGTTGACATTTTACCAGAAATCCTTTACGAAAAATTTGTTATTCTTTTCTTCATCTCTTTGCTGCTCACTATTTGTATGTGTGTACTTGTACTTCATTCAGAGATTACAACGTGGTAAACTCATTCATTAGTCACTTGATATTTTGCAAAATCCTTCGGCTTGAAATGGGGGAAATGTAAGAAGAAGTGAAGTTGACAAGGCCATTTTCATACTTGCAGTATCTGTATCTATGTCACGGAACCAACAGCCAACGTTCAGGAAATTTTCAGGAATACGCTTTGTGGTATTCCCAGGAAATTATTCATTATGTGCTTACACATTTTCAAAGCTTACAGCTTGTATTATTAGTGAAGATGATAAAGTGAGCATTAAATGGTCTTACTGATTCACAAAGCAGATCATATTCTTTTAATATGAACATCATGGAAATCCAACCACAACAACATCACTCCCTTTCTGTGTACTTAATAGGCTGGCAGAGTAAAGTCTGTAAAGTTCTTAAGTAAATATATTTGTATTTGGTAACAAGCAGAGGCTCTGTGTAACGCTAACGCACGCACACACGCCAACAACAAAAACGGAGAGGAGAAAGAAAGGGAAAAAAAGAAAATAAAAATTAGGCCCTTTTCAGTTTCACAAGCTTAAAGGATTACAGGAAGGGATTAGGTTGGGAGATGTGAAAGAAAATATGATTACTTTTTTCTCTCTCTTCTCTCTTGTCATGTTTCAATAACTTAAATGAGTTTGTAATATGAGCTGAAGAGAAAAGATTAAAAGAAGGATTGATTGTGGTTGTGGTTGTTTTCAGGAGATATGAACGTTATTCATATTATAAGCTTTTTCTGAGTTGGAAGTTACCAGTTGGGAGCTACGCGTTTTTTAGACTAGCCAATTTTTTCAATTAAGTTTTTTTAAAGATTACTTAAAAAATATAAACTTTTCGGTTCAAATATCTAAATCAAACTATACAAATACAAAATGAATAGTATTTTTGATGGAGTTCATTAGCTAATTATTTTTACCTCCTAAATAAACGTACATCTTCGACGGAAAATATCTTCTTGAAATATCTCATTAAAAATCATTTATGTTTCTCTACCTTTTCCGTAAGCCACGTCAGAAGAGTGAAGTGAATCCTGATGTACTGAAGTGTCAAGTGTTATGAAGGCGATCTGATCAGGTTAGCTTTCAGTAATTCTACAGAATGTTCCTAAATAAACACTTGACTCTTCTCAGGTTGTCGGTGATACACGTCAGATTCCACTGCATTTGTAGTAGTAGAATCAGAAAATTGCTGGAAGATTTTTTTTCAACAGAAAAATGGGCTGATTCTTTTTATTTCTTACTTTCAGTAATTCCACAGAATGTTCCTAAATAAACACTTGACTCTTCTCAGGTTGTCGGTGATACACGTCAGATTCCACTGCATTTGTAGTAGTAGAATCAGAAAATTGCTGGAAGATTTTTCTTCAACAGAAAAATGGGCTGATTCTTTTTATTTCTTTTCCGTCTATTTCATACGCTTGGTCCCTAGTCTCTGTGGGCAGCCACACTACTACGCACCTTTTTCTATAAAGCTGAAGCAGTTCATCGCAAAAAAAAAATATTCGTGGTAATATGGAATATATGGCTTAATATTTTTTTGAAAAGTGATAGTAAACAGAATGCGCATCGAAAAAGGCTCAACTCTGTTAGACAAAATAAGGGGTTATTTATTTACAGCTTATTTATTTATTTACATTTTCCTACAACAGCCTTTATCATTTAAGTAAGTGATTTCACTTGTCATTCCTTCATCCTTCTGCGCTGGCTTCCCCTTAAAAATTTCTATTCAGTTTTCACGTTTATTACAATCGGAGAAGAGTGATTGGAAAGGAGTTGTACATCATGCACTTAAAAATAACACTTGAAAATCAATAATAAATAATAAGCAAAAATAATTTTTCTTCCATCTCGCCCACTACACCAAGTACTAACTATACCACGTATAGAGCCACTCTCCTTTCTTTTTCTTTCGGATTCTACATTCATCAGCCCTGCTGCGCTGCGATGACTTGACTGTAAATTGTAATTGTGGAAGAATGATATGATGAGTATATCGACAAATACATCCACACATACCTGAACAAGGGATGAGGATGTACTTGTCGCTGTTATTTACTTCTTTTTCTCATCATCACCGTTCCTTCCTAATCATCCGCTTTGCAAGATCTAAAACTTATTGATTTTGTGCTCTAGCTGTTCTCCCAAGCTGATAAAAACCAACAACCAACCTTAAAAAGCATTTTACAAATAGACCCTTCTTTAAAATAATCAAAACGAGTTGGTAATTAGAAAAACCTAGTGAAACGGCATCAGAATCTGTTACAATATGGATTTGACACTCGTTTTTAAAATAATTTGCGACGTTTATTCTTTCCATCAATGGCCCTATGTTCAATCAACATTTACCTACTCAAATCTTCCTGAATTGCTGTTCATATTCCAGTATCTCTTACTTGCCAGTTACCACCTTTCAGTGTGTTTTCTGCATTAAATCTGACAAAATAGTTTCTTTCACTAGCGGACAAGCGCAGGTGTTCCCACAAGCACTCACCGTTGTTGTACGCGATGATATCTAATTATCCTTACAATCTTGAACTAATCTAATAAAAAGGACAGGCATTTGATTGACTTGTGCCTGGTCTATTGAAAACAGTTGGTACACGGCAGTGGGAGGTCTGCAATGTGATATGATGATGAACCAAATTCAAATATGTTCCTGCTTAAGCTAACAATGCAGCATAATCGTCCGGCCACTCTTCAACACTTTTCACATCAGGCCAGTTACGCTGAAGCCACTGTCTTCAAGCGAGAAGACCATTCAGATTTCATGAGCTGTGGAGGAAGGAGAAGACGCTTCGAATGAATTTGATAGTGTAATAAAATTTCTACACAATGGAAAAGGAAATCTTTTGTTACTTAAGTCAGATTGACTGATGTATATTTTTAAAAATTCATAACCAAATCTAAACAACCGTACCGGTCGCTACCAAAACATTTAAAAAATATATCTATGAGACCACTGTGCAGATCAATTTCCTTTTGGACTACCTTCCACACAATTTTCCCCTTTTACAATGAGCTGACTGACACCATATCAGTAGTACTCTCTGATTTCTAAATTGGACATATTGAGTAGTAAAAAAATGGGATTTGGTATTGTGCTCTTTTTCCAACTTTTCTTTTATCCTTTGGTGAAAAAATATCATGACAGGTGAGCAGTTAAGTGGCTGACCCATGAAGGATCTTTCGCTACTATTATCGTTCGGAGAGAGCTCACAGTTCACCACTTGTAGNTGAAAAAATATCATGACAGGTGAGCAGTTAAGTGGCTGACCCATGAAGGATCTTTCGCTACTATTATCGTTCGGAGAGAGCTCACAGTTCACCACTTGTAGACAATACCCTGAAGGAGTATCCTTTGTTATCATTGTAAACAACAAGTACCATCTTATCCTACATGATATGATGACGGACAAGTCATCATCACGTCACTGGAATAAAGAGATTCTTATGCTATTTTACTATTTTGTTCGCCAGAAGATGATCGGTAATTTTATAACAAAGAACTTAAAGAAGGCAAGGCAAGAGGCAAGTAAGGAGAGGGCACTGCGCTTTTAGGCACTATCTGTAGCCTTTAATGATGTGAACAAAAGTTTATGGGATTTGCTGCACTTTTTATTGTTGAGGTAAACCAGACAATAAACTTTATACAACAGAAAATGATAAAAAAATGGGAATTGATTTAGTTAGTGATATCCTTATGGTCGCTGCGATTTAAATAAGTTGTAGGAAGAACTTGTGCTTGAATACATCCGTGTGCTGATTAGATATTCACTTTTATTGCGGAGAATGTTAATGACGTTATGAATTGTTATATGAGCTCCATAATATATCATGTGAATGGTTCGTTAAATGAATTTTATGCGCTGATAATTAATTGATGGGTGGTACTTTTTTATACATTTAAAATTTACTTTTTTAGTTCTTTGACTCACAATATTCACCTTTGTCAAAATTAACAATTACGTTTA
>JAHZND010002793.1:0-10569 GCA_027744115.1 Acrocyrtus sp. NNG-2020
TTTCGCCCTCTTCTGCTCTGCGTATCAAAAAAGATTTTTTTGCCTAAGTCATTGCTGCTGATTTTTTCCTACTTTTTTTTTCTGCGACATAGTTTTCGCTGTAAAAAAAATCCGCTGATGCATGTGTTTTACACGGAGTAGGACATAATTTGCCACATTTTTTATTCGCAAATCGGAAATATTAAATTTTCAGCTTTTCAACAGGGTAATTTGCATATGTACTTGTTTATTTACATAATCGTGTTCTACATCAGTTCCTTTCCTCGTCGACAGCGTTTTCATGACTTGCTACTGCAGCAGTGCAATCACGGAAATTATATATGAGGTAATATTAACCAATTTTATTTTTTGCAAAAAAGTGAGTTCCTCACTACTTTTTTTTCTCTCTCTCTGCCATAATTCGGTCACATAAGCAGTAAACTTCCAATGGAGAAAATAAATCACTTTTTTTGTTCTAAATGGTTCTCTCCTTTGCGAAAATATATGCTAAGAGGAGATACACTAGAGAAAAGCGGAAATCCTGATCTGGGCCGAACTACTTTTATTTTCTCAGAAACTTACTCCTTTTCGCTCATGCAATAAAAGGGTACAGTTGAGAACTGCTTCCGTCTAGAAAAACTAGAAAAAAAGTGAGCTTCTCCCACACACAAAAATGGACTCTACACGATAGTACACGACTAAATGGTATTCTCAATGGGCGATTGCAATTCCAAGTCGATTTCCCTATTTAGCTTTTATTGTTTCTAAGAAGCATCTCATTTCTTTCTTTTTTTTAAAAAAAAAAGTGGCTTTTATGGAGAGTGTGCGCATACTTTGCAGAGAGTACTGATCTTGTTTTTTCCTTCATCAGTTTACTCTGGGAAGATCTTGGGGAAATGGGAACTATCTGAAAAAAAGATATATTTTGTCACCTTTTTTTCATGCCTTCCTATCTAGATTGGTTTACCGGTCATATGCCAGCTCAAGTACAACTAGAACTATGGAAGTGTAGCTCTTTGTGCAAAAAAGCCATGACATGGTAAGAGTAAACTTGATTCCAATAAGTCTCCGGAAAGGAGATTATGCCTGTGCTGGGTCTCTTCCCCAAACAGAGGATTTCCGTGAGGAGAGTGGGCGTTTGGTACACAGACGTTGTGCCGTTTCATTTACTGGGTGACAGATTTAGTTATCGCTGTGTTGTGTGCTCTTCTCTCCACGGTTAAATATTTGGGAGCTCTGTTCACTGTTTCCAAACCGTCTTTTGTTCTCTTGACAGCTCAATGATAGTCAACGAGAGATAGAAACTCTGGCCTTCCTTCTTCGAGATATTGATAAAACGAAACTGAAGAGGGCAGTAAAAATGAAGGTTATGTGAAGGCACCTGAGAAAATTAAATGTTTGCATTTGAATCCACACACGAATAGGACATGACTATGCAGAATAAGTGATTATTGCCGGGAAAGTTCTCATTCTTGAATATTCATGGAAGGATCAAGGAAATTTACGGGAGTGAAAAGTTTCAATGAAAAGGATAAAAGCCATCGTCGGCTACTTTTTTTATGTGGAATGGTTTTTTCACTCCAGCCTCACATCCATCTTTGCTAATATTCTATTGTGGGAAAATGAAAAAAAAGCTTTCAAACCTGTTTCGAGAAAAGAAAATTGTATGCTCTCACCACACGTCTGCAAAAACTTGTCTTTTATGGGAATTGCTAACTGAAGTAGTTCTCAAATAAGGAAAATGGGCCAAATGAGAAAAGCACAGCCATAGCTTCTGCTGATTTTTAAGAACTGCCCCTTAATAATCCTCCAAGTGCTAATGGAGGTTACCAATGGAAAGTACTTATCGTTATTCCTATATAGCCAACGTTCGTTTTGAGGGTACATAGGATTATGGATTATATGTAATTGCAGCTAAGAAATTGTACAGATAACTCCACAATCCTTTCGTATTAAGCACATTCCGCTGAAAAGTCTATTATCGTGTATCGTATCACATTCAGCTTAATGTTTGCTAATCTGATGGATTTCCGCAGATAAACAAACTCCCTCTCGTATCAGCACTCCTCTTCTCCAAAGTCGGAAATTATCATATTCATGCCAGTTTTGTACTGGCAGACATGTGAGGACTGGTTTAACTACGCAATAAACGATTTCCATTACAAAAAAGCGGTTATCTGCATAGACAGAAATAGGAAAGCGGGAGCTATTCTTATACAGGAATTAAAGAAAAGGGCCTATTCCGAATATTACGTAGGGATACGCTCTCCATACAAAAATATATTTTTTCTAACGTTTCGTTGAAAAAGGGAGAGAAAAAAGGATTGGAACTCCATTACACAATTTTTTGTACTGGAATGGCGGCAGCGGTGCGGTAGTTGTTTGTTTGCATGCAATTTCATTTTAACACTTTTATGCGCACCACTTTCTCCCTTCTTTCTCTCTCCCTCACATATCTATCACGAAATGGGAGAAATGACTGAAAAGAAAAATAACTGGAACTACACATCCATCCACTCCATTTCGACGGCTTTTAAGTTATTAGATTTTTTCGTTGTGTCATGGACTGTTGTAAATGGAGTAGGGAGAGGAAGGAGTGTTGAAGGACTAGTAGGAAAAAATCCTTCCTGTCTTTTGCTTTCTCCAGTCAGGTATTCTGCATTCATACGCTCAGGAAAACGACTCGGAGAAAAACTGTCATCTAGAGACGGCCAACTTGTCTATCTGGAGGAGGAAAGGGGAACGGCTTTATGTTTCGCAGGGCTTTTTATTGAATAGATTGGATATTGGATGTATTATGTACAGTTTTTGCTCCCTGATAGTCCCAGAACACGCACCTGCAATATATTTTCAAGTGGGAATGGCGATAATGGAGCGTTTAATGCTGCATATGTGTGTGTACTATTAAAACCACTTCATTTTCTTTCTCCTTGAAAACCGTTTCCCGTTCCGCTTATCTTCCCTTGTACTGCTCCTTGTAGGATCTCCCTCAAAAAAGGAAGAGAGAGGGGGAGGCGTGCATATCCTCTGATAAGATTTGTATCAGTCAATAATCGGCCTTTTTTTCTTCCGGAGAGAAATCAAATGAGCCTTTTTTCCTCCTTTTCTTTCTGATAAAAAATGAATACTTTCATAGCAAAGTGTAAGTCTATTCAAGAAGCAAATCGGTTTTTAGAGAGGAGCTAGCTTGGCTTAAATGAGACGAAAATTTTTGGAGCAAATTGAAAACTGATTCGACAGGGCAATGCCACTGAATACGCGTACACTACAAATCTCAGCTTAGCTTAGCATTTTGAAATTTGCCACCGCCCCACATTTATCCTTACGCATAAACACATATTCCAAAATGTTCCTTGTCGTGTGTGCAGTCTCCGGCAAGACGGAAGTAAGAATACTTTCCGGAAACGGTGCATGATCAAATCAATATAAGAAATGGCTCAGTTTGCCCGAATATACATATTTTTTTGAAATGTATGTCTCAGCCACGGCAACTTAATTTACTGGTCCGGGTCTCACGTGTAAAGCCCACTCACTCAAAACTGGTAGACATCCGTAAGTCTAGCACAGATTACGACTGGAGCAGCAGCAACAAAGTTTATTACATAAGTGACATGACATGACTGACATCCACAAAAAATCAATCCATTCCGTATTAAAAATTAGTCGGGAAAGTCTCTTGACATTGCATTATTACCCTGGTGAGCAGTTCTTCTCAAAAGAAGGGAAACATCGCAAGCATAACTCTGCCTTCTTCTAGCATGAATCATTTGCGAGAATGATAAGGTGGAAAGAGAAGGTGGCTCTCCACTTGCCACACTGAAGATGTGGGCGTGAATGACTAATGAATAGGAAAAAAATTACCTTTGCTGAGTCTACAAAAATTAGACTTCTTTTTTAGCAAGGTTCAGCAAAAAGAAAGAATTTCTATTGCGTGTGCATCCTTACAAAATTATTACACGTTTACCAGGTTTTTTTCGTCCTAAAAATCTATTCATTTCGTGAGGATGTTGTTCCCTAATATGTGGTGGTAATAAATGAGAGCTTTTTCTCTCCAGATAGAATCTATTTTCTTCGCAGTAAAAAAAACAGTTTTTTTTGTTGTGTTGGGCAGAAAACAAGCAGCAATAAAATTTTTGGCGAGGGAATAAAGAAGTGGGTGTGGACCTGATTGAGACATTCATAATGTCAGCGTGTTGGTTTTTATCGACTCACATTTCAATGTTCAGCTATGAAACCATGCGAGCTATACACACCTCCACTTCGTGAAATTTTTGCTCACCTTTTTTAAATGCGTTCGTGTTTATTGTTATGGCACGCCGAGGAAGTGGATGGTCCATTCTTTCCAACCCCTCTCATTTCACACGCTCACTCAATCTTCTTATCGGGAATGGCGTGTGCATCTCATTTTCGAAAGGGTTATCTTGATAATTAAAGCGAGAGCTTAGTAAGAAAAAGATAATTTATGATCGTTTAACGAAAGCCATCTCTCTCTCTCTCTGAGAAACTTTTTGACACACATTTTTTTGGGGTTGTAATGAGGCAACAAGTTTAAACAGGCTTTTTTAATGAGTCAAGTCAGAAGAGAGAGAAAAATCGTTTCTGTTTCCTTTTGCTTTCAGCATGAGTCTCACTAGCACACAAGAAGGCCCTTTTTTGCCTGTAACAAAGGGGGAGGATGAGTTGATTAAGATGATTAAACAAGTGAATTATCGTGTAATTTAGTGCGTACATTTTGTCCCCATCCCATTCATTCATCTTTGCTCAATCCGTCTGTTTGCATAACAGTCAAAGAGAACATGCCCTCCTCAGCTGCTGCCACTTTAGCAGTTGCCACTAAAAAGCGATAAGACAATGTCGTGTTTCACTTTTAAGTAGGCACAGGAGTTTTTGATACGCTGAAAAAAAAATTATCTTTAAAAGGATGAGCGAAAAGAGATGGAGAAGACATGGCTGGGATGCAGTGGTCATTACCAGACCATTAATCAGCCACTACTGCACAGGGATAAAAAGTTGAGCTGACAGTTTTTAGGTGGATGTGGATGCCTTTGCCTTGTAGTGCCTGAAGAAAAGAAATTTGTTTTCGTTGCGGACTGTGTTGTGGGAAACGTGCGTGGGTGATAAGACTTTATTTTAGCAGTCAACATATTGCAGAAGATCGAGCAATGACATCATCATTATTATCATTAGCTCTCTCTCTCTTTCTCTCCGCTGATACTTTTTTTTTGAGAAGTGAGTTCATTCTTTGGAGCAGATAGATCGACGTGCCTTCTAAAAGAATGGCTTGTTTACTCACTCACCCAAATACAAAGATAAACAGAACGACAAGAGGAGAGGAATAAACTGTTTCGATATATTTTTCGCTCATTCCGGTCGCATTTCGCTAAGATTCTCCTACAAAAAAATTGCTACGTTTTCCGACTATAAGGCCCACTTGGGATGCTTTGAACTCATGACAGCTTTTATATTTTATGTGTTGTGTAAACTTGCAAATAATTGTCTTTCAAAATGAATGGCTTTTCGCTCAATCTTTTCTAGGAAAATGGCATTTTTTATTTAATCGGTTAAAAATATTTGATGATGGAATGCATGCGCATACCTCTTCTTATTTCTATTTACTTGTCCACTGCCAAAAAACGAATTACGATAATTCTCCTGCGCAAAATAGATATGACAAGCGAGTTTTAAAAAGGGAAGGGGATGCCAGGCGCATATCTCTAGACTCTAGACAGAGTGTAAATACACCAACGCTCATATATCTGTCTGGCAAGACAATGGAAGACAATAAAGAGTGATTTAACATAATCAAAAAGGATATCAAAAGTATCGCTGAAAAAGTGAATCTCTCTGATCTCTCTCTCTCTCTCAGATTACATTTAAGGTATTTTTCCTGTAATAATAATAATAATTCATTTCTCATTTCATATAGCTATGGTATATGGCACTAAAAAGCACTAGCCAGTCGCTTTCCGCTGTTTCCAAAGTTGGGGCAGAATGAGGGAGTTTTGGTTGGAGTTGCTCATCTCGGGATTATCACCATTATCGTGATGACGAGGCATGCGAAGCGTTTCTTTAAGGAGAATCTATATCATGGGGCTATTGGACGAGTGCCAGGATTACAGGAGATGCTGTAACATTGGAGTCAGCATGCACAGCATTTTAGTATCAATTGAGGAGAAAACGAAGAGAAGGAAAAATGAACGGAATATCGCAAATCGGAAAAAAAGTGTGCGCTTGCTATCTGCTCACTGCTCCCTCTTTGCCAGCAATAGCATCTCTTCGGGGAAAAGTCTGCCTTTTTTCGTAAGAAAACAGAAACAGACTCGTTCCGAACTCTAATTTTTACATGTGGAGATAACGCACTTTGCCTCCTCAGACCACAAAATGGGTTAACAATCGGCTTTTTATTGGAAAAGCTTGCAAATAGAATGAATCGAATTGTGTCAATGAAGAGCTAAACTGTTAACTGAGAGTACAGCTGATCAACACGCCGCCGTATATGGACACTGTGTCTCGAGCAGAGATTAGAAAAAAAGTATTTTTTTTTACTTTTATGCAATTTACAAGGAGGGGATAAAAAGGAGAAAAATGCTGAATGGTGACGTGATGGTACTGGTAAGTGAGAAGAAAAGAGAAACAGTAAAAAAAGAGGGAAATGCGCTTGCCAAAATGTGAGAAGCGGGACAAAGAGAGCGATAAACACAGAAAACAGCGTTTGCACCGCACAGGCAGTCAATGATCTCTCAGTTGGCTAAAAAAGATAGAAGCTTGCTAATAGATAACACACTTGTTTAGGTCTTGCTGGCTCACTCGAGTGTGAATAAAAATTGAAGTTATCGGAGATATTAAAAGTTGACGGGTGTCAATAAAAAAGCTCATATTTTTTATTCCAAGTCGTGTTTGCACTGCGCTTGAAGAACCAGAATCTAGATCTAGAACGGTGTTGCTCTTGTTTAGGACACGAGGGAACTTTATTTTAATATGCCAGTTTACTCCTTCCGATCTGTTCCGTGAAGGGAAGAAGGAGGAATATATACTTTTTGTGGAGTGGCATTATCTTGTAGCAGTGTGGTCTTGTGACTACTAGAAACTAGACACGGTTGTTGTCCTGAGTCGGTTCCTGTTTCTGCTCCTGCTTACATAATCCATTTGTCATCGGCTATAAATGCAACGGAGACGAGAGGATTCATGGCTGTTGAGAGTATTTTTGGAGGGGAAGTATAATTAATGTTTTCTCCTTTTGTCACGTACCGTACATGACACAACTCGATTTTATGTAGGGAAACGCCACTTAATCATGATCGGCAGAGGAGCAGCGTACCAGCAGCAGCATGAAATGAAAATAAACTTAAAATTCTTTTTGAGAAGGTGAAGTGTCAACATTTTGCGTAATGTGTGCATACCTATGCACGTTGACTAATTGCAGAGGAAATGTTTTTTGGGAGAGGATTTTCCCCTTTTAATTTCTTGTTTTTAAAAAAAACTGAAAAAGGAGAAGGTTGCGGGAAAAAAAGATTTTTCTGATGGGGGAGGTGTGTGCGCTGCAAACCGCTTGAATGGCTTCATTAATGAAGTGCCAGTCAAAACAACGGGGAGCAAGGTGTAAATGACTCAGCTTGAATTGAACTGCCTCCTCCGTGCGGAATCCTTTTTTAAAAAAGAGACCTACCCAAACTATTACTATCTACATATGCGCACAGACTGCTCCCATATGCAATTCCCCGTCGATGACAAATTATATGATACCATCATGATCACAATTAGCAATTATCTGTCAATATTTTCTTAGCAAATTTGAATACGCTCACGGCTAAAAGTGCACTTTTACCTGTGGAATGTACAGCTGAAAGCCACACTCTCATATGGGCATCCACTTACGTCAGTAAGTTAGGTAAATTCTGTATCGCCAGCCCATACATTATATTTTTGTGTTTTGCAGCCTAAATCTTGAAATTGCAAGTTTGGTATGAAATTCATCGCCATCCGGAATATCGGGTGCCTTTTGGGAGCAATTTTTAAAGGCGAGTTTTAATAGACTTCTCCCCTCCGGTTTTACAGCACTGTAGGCGCAACGGAATAGCTTATTTAGGAAAATGTTTTTGCGAAATCCATATTTCCCTGTAAAAAAAAGTTTTCCTACACAACAAATGAGATGGAGATAGGGACACGTTTAATGTGCGAAATTCGAGAGGAGTGCATCTGTGGACATGTGTAGCCTCTCCGTTCACTGGTCTCACTCCTCTTTAGAAATGCAAATGGATTCAGTGATAAAATAATGGTAATGAAGTCAATAATAAGCCCACTTAAATATTTTCGTGCACACATCACATATTCCCAGCACTAGCAGCGTTTTCTTCCACCCGTACAAAAAACAAAAAAAAGAGTGCTCGAAGCAGCAACTTACTTAGCCAGTCTTGAAACCCTATAGCTTTCTATCATCATTGTAATCAGTAACCCACGACATGATCCATTCATCCTCAGCTGCTGTTGTTGCTGCTGCAAAAATATCTCCTTAATGCACTTATGTGATCAGCTCATTTCTTGAAACTTAAGAAAAATCCTCATGAGGTCATTTAGTCATTTATTTTTGGGAAATCAGTAGGCGTCAGCTTCAGGTCATAGAAATGGTATGACCCCTGAATGGAGTCATAAAAAAGTGAAAAAGATACGGATAAATCTAAACTTTTTAAGAATAACAAAAAGAGGCTGATAAAAGCTGACTGTGCATTTTTAGTACATAATAGCGTAGACACATAATTACGTCATTTTTTTCCAGCCGGATGTCGGGCTAAGATAGCACAAGGTTGGCGTGGCAGACCTGTTTGGCTATTTCTGAAGAAAATCCATACAAGAAGGAGAGAGAGAGAATAGAGAAGTGAGCCTATTTAAACCGCCAGTAAACGTAACCACTACACACTTTATGAATTGGCCGTCCCAATACTGCCCCTGGTGGGACTTTAGGAAGATATAAACTCCCCTGCTATGTATTATTTTTTTTGTGGCTCCGCTGCCTCAATTTTTTCCATCGTGAGATTATTCCAATTTATGCGGATTCTGGATTAAAGGCCATTAAAAGTCGTAGTAAGTACTGCTTACTAAGAAAATATTAAATGAGCGCATTTTCATCCCCGCTACTGCACGATATGGAGCGTGAGGGAAACAGGGCAGTTTTCCTTATGGCAAGCAATTGAAAATTTCGAATGAAACTGTGAAATGGGCCACGATTTTCACTCTGCCCATCCTATCGCATCNCTCTGCCCATCCTATCGCATCTGTAGCGCATCATACATGATTATTGAGTTGGAAGGAACTTGAGCAGTGGCCATGTACTGACGTAGCAAAGTTGCATTTTTGCATTGTCTCTGGAAAGCTATAAGGGGAAAAAGCATCTTTGCCAGCCCTTTTTTTCCTTGTCGTGTCACCACTCGTAACTCAGCAGAGGAATGAATGTAGTTCGCATCGCGTCGCATATCGCTCCCACTTGCAACTGCAGAGAAAAAAGGACTTTTTACTTCGCTGGAAATAAAATATCATTCATTGAGCTCATCCAAAATATTAAAGTCAGAGGAAAACAGAGGACAAACTCGTGGAAAAAATGGAACGGAAGAGCTCCCTACCACCTCTCCCTCCAAATCCAACACTCCGTGGAGGAATGGAGAGGGGAAGAGCATAATAAAGTTCTATGGAAGTATCTGTGCAAATCTGAGGGAAAAAATGGAGCCGCCACCCCGGCGCCAGAAATATCGACAAAGTCTCCTCTCTCTCTCTCTCTCTCTAGCCTTCTCCTTTCTGGAAGGGGAGCTGTGTGGAGTCTGCGAATTGGGACAAAGGAGTACCACCACCACCGTTTCATCCTCCACTTCCACTCTACTTTTAGCTGCTTTGCCAGCCCCAAAAAATGTTTTTCTTATCCAGAGCACTTTTTTTCGGCAACTTGACGCTCCCCTTTTCCTTCTCTTCCCTTACATCAGATTACATATTGCACTGGATGATATTGCTCTCTCCCCGTCTCCACTCTTGTCTGATTGTAATCCAGAAAAAAGATATTTTTTGTTATTGTGAGCCATCCTCTCTCCCTCTCCTTTTTTGTCTCCTACTTCTCCAGATAAATAATGAGCGCACTCACTCACTCAATGGATGTAAATGTAACTTAAGCCATGTTCCGAAGTGCAGCGGAGTTTACGTATATCGCTGGTTCCATCGCCCGTGAGCTCTTCTTCGAGAAACAAACATACTCCCTTCCCACTGGGAAATTTACTAGCGCTTTGCTTGAGGAAGGGATGGCTGTGGACGGCAAAGGGCTGATCAAGTCTCTACATCGTATGTAGTCACTTAAAGCTTCACACATCTCTGCACGTTTGTATGCATATCTGCGCTCCACCATTAATCTGGAATGGCTCTTTATTCGTGGATTCGTTAAAAACGGCGCGATGAGCGATTTTAATGCGGAGAGGCAGCGGCAGCGCGTTTTTTCTTTACTCCGGCGAACAGTTTTCCGCATTGGAGCAATATAACAGGGAGATCCGCGATCCACATATCCACGGCATTTGGAAAAGTAAGATGAATGGATTTGGATTTTGGTTTTTCTCTGAT